>LGRX02033075.1:0-165045 GCA_001247695.2 Cymbomonas tetramitiformis
GCGTCGTCGCCCTCGTCGTGGAAGCTCTCGGTCGCCATGGACGAGTGAGCGCGTTGGTATGGTACCAAGTACGACGATACTAAGGTGCGAATGTGAGGAATGAAGGCTTCACGGAGGTATTTATTACGGAACTTGCGGAGCTTGCGAAGGTCGCGGAGCTTGCGAAGGTCGCGGAGCTTGCGAAGGTCGCGAAGCTCGTGAAGGTCGCACAACTCGTGAAGGTCGCGAAGCTCGTGAAGGTCGCGCAACTCGTGAAGGTCGCGAAGCTCGCCGCTCCCCCCGTTATAAATGGCGAACTTCGACGCTTTACGTGTCGACGGAAGGCACTTTTCGTTTCATTTATCATTGAAATAATGGGAGCTATAGCCACGCACTCCTCCGCCGCGAGTCTCGAGAGATCCGATAAAAGCTGATTGCAGTTCTGAGCGGAGGCGATCTTCTTCGCATCATGTAGCTATATATACGCGAGCCGTATGACTGCAAGCAATCGGCGTGTGTTTTTCGGCATGCCCGCGAGAAGCGCCCTCACGACGACTTCGTTGACAACATCCTTGTCGGGACGTAATGCTTTCTGTCTCTTTCACGCCCTCACGTGTTTGATATGCGCCGCGTCTCGCACGCCGACGGCGACGCGTCCGGCGCACTTCCAAATCCCATCTTTTGACTATTCGTCGTTTATCGATCACGCTTCCGTCGACACACCTGCCGCCTTAAGACGAGCGCTCTCATCGAACGGAATCCTCGCGGTTACGAACATCCCGAGATTCGCGGAAGCGCGCCGCGACGCGCTTCCGCACCTCGACGCGTGCGCGAATCGATCGTCCGACTCTCACACGGTTAACTTCGAAGACGGAACGTCTCGACGGACGCTGGCTACGGTCGCGTTCGGAAACGGCACGCTGACCCCGCTTTTTAACACCGCCGAACGGAACGCGTGCTCGGATACGCTCGTTCGTCGAGTTCAAGATTTCCGAGCGATCGTTTCCGAAACGGCGGCGCTTTTTGCGCGACGCGTCGACGAGGTGCGCGCGCATCCGCGGTTACGCGCGCGTCGATTGGTTACATGAAGCGTTTTATCGTTTGCCGCAAACTTACGGCACTGGAAGTGCAGGTGTACGGAGAACGGTATCCCTCCGCAAGCCAAGAAAGTTTTATGTACAATTTTGAACACACACGTTCTTACGACTCCCTTGCGGATATCATCGTATCCGGCGAGCATCTCGACCATTTTCACGCTTATCGTAAAAATATCAAGAACGTGAACGCCGTCGACGAACGCCCGGCGATCGATTTTCACTCCGATCAAGGTCTTTTCATCGCGTTCACCCCGGGGATGCTCGTGAGGCGACGCGAATCCGACGGATCGATACGAGCGACGAAGAAATCTGCCGGGGAGTTTTGGATTCGATTGCAAAACGAGACCGCCGCGATCGTCGATTTCGAAAACGACGGCGACGTTCTTGTCTTTATGCTCGGAGATGGCGTTGAGCAACATATTAATCCTCGCTTGAATGGTAACGGTCCGCTGCCTCGCGCAACCCCGCACGCGATGGTGATGCCCGAACACAGTGAAAACGAATGGCGCGCGTGGTACGGTCGTATGTTTTTACCGCCCGGGCAGGCTTTGAGCGGAAGGCACGGAGTCACTTTCGATCGACTGCGCGAAATACTCATTTCCGACGTTCGTGAAAATCACGGTGTGGGATCTGGATTGGGATGCTCACGACATCTCCAGGAGACCGATACCCAATGCGAGGTGAGAGCCATTTTATTTTTTTCGCTGTGCATTCTATCAATCGATGTTGACCGAGCGCTCGCGTTCGCTCGGTTTGGCAGCGCGATCAAGTCTACTGTTGGATGCGATGCATGGACTACACGGAGACCGAAAACCCGGAGACGTGCGCCGAGAAGACCGATCAGGTAGCGTAACCCAATCCCAGAGAACCGCATTCGATCGAATGATGATACCGATGATGTCGGGGAGGGGTCGCTTGATTGCTTTCGCGCAGGATGGTTCAGTGCTCAATTTGCAAGTGCAATGCGCCAACAATTTCGATCAGGTGTATCGACCGGGTATCGATCGACACGGCGCCTTCCGTCCGATGTGTACTAATTCGTCGGCGAATATCTCCGGTGCTCCCAGAATCGAAGATTCCGAATGGGCGCGGAGCGCGCCGGAATTCGCTTCGAAGTGCGAGAATTGGGAGGACTTCTTAGGTTTGAATCGTTACGAGAATTCCATTCAGTTGCTCGAAGATAACGAGGAGGGTTACGGCTCTCTCTTTTTTACGTACACCGTAATGAGCGATGGAAGACGCGTCGAGATGAAAATGTCGTACAAAGGCATCGCGGGATATCTTTCGTTTGGAAACACCAACCACGGGGGAAAGCATAACGGAATGAATGGCGCGAGTGTCGTCATGGGAATCTACGACCCGGATAAGAATATCGACGACGTGCTCATCCCCGGAGTCGGTCTTTTTGTCGGGACGAGTGTCGCGGAATACATCATCGATCCGGACGAAAGCGGTTTCGAGTACTGGAAGCAACCGATCATTCCCGGAAACATGACGGAGGTGCGCGTTTTTTATTCCGTACGCTTCGTAGCATCTTTTTATGGTTGCCGATGATGAATGGTGATGATCCTCGCGTTCGCTGTTTCACGCAGGGGCGAATGGACGTTCACGCCGGCTGCTTCACCTCCACCACGGTCATGCTCGATGGCGCGATCGCGGGAGATGCTTTCAACATGAGCGCCACCAATAGTTTGATTTGGGCGATCCAGGACCAAGATTTTTACAAAGGGTATCACGGTAGAATGCATCGAGGATTTATGTGCCTCGACTTTTCTCGCGTTATGGGGCACATGGATTACGTCGCCGCGGAATCCGAAGATGATATGCCGGAGTATCTGCGCGATTGCGCCTACGGCGCGCGCGACCTCGATCGAGCGGATACGTCGGATTATGAGATTTCGGGCGACGACGTCGGCGACGATGCGAAGAGCGGCTCGAGCGACGCCGATGTTCGTTTGCATCTCGGCGCGCTGTTATTTCTCGCATTCGCGTGGTTTGTATTTTGAATCACCGACAAATAAGGCGTAAATCTGTTTTAATGATAATGTATATCGCGTATTTTTGGGTATCGATCCTATCGCGTAAACGATTCCGCCACGAACATATCGCAATTGCGCGTCGCTGCGGCCGTCTTACGAGCGTCGGCGATCATCGAAACGGGGCCGCAGACCAAAATAGCCGCCTTTGAGTGTTCCTCCAACCCCGAAAGCCGTCGCGTGATCTCTTCGTTGAAGCAGGGCCGTTCGCCTCGAGTGAGGTGTATCGATGACGACGACGTTGCCCAGCTTTCCTGCTCATTCGATACAAAAAAACGATCATGCGCAAAATCGACCACCCCCCGTGATTTGCAATGAAAAGCGCTCACTCACCTCATCCACGATCGAGTCGCTCCCGATGCCGTCGCGCGCCGTCGAAACGAACCGGATACGCACGTCGATATTTTCCGCCGCACGCAACCGATAAAAGCGATCGGGGGCGAACCAATGCCAGAAAGCATCCATCCCACGACAAACCCAGATCAAGTATAGTCCACGACACGCCCGATTTTCCAGCAATCGTTCCGCGGATGGAAGAATGCACGTGATTCCCGTGCCGCCCGCGATCATAATCACCTGCGATCCGACCCCCCTCTGAGTACATATTCGAGCATTTTGACGAGCGGTTGAATAAACGAATGCTCGTCGAACCTGATCGCGAGGTTCTCGAACTAAGCGCTCACACGCCTTCGATATTGGGCCATCGAAGTAGCCGTCCAAATGAATCGACGAGGTTGGCGACATCGCCCACACTCCCGACGCGAGCCGCGTCGAAAACTTTCCTCGCTTTCGAATGACAAAGCGCAACTCGAGCGTGCGAACATCATCGCCGTCGTCATCGTCGCCGTCGTCCGTTCTCCTGTTTTTGGAGATCGCGGCTTCGGCCACCGTAAATGGGTGCCATGCGAATCGAAACGCCGCGGTCGGTACGTTGATATACGCGTATTGTCCGCCGCGCACCCGGCTCGATAACGGTGAATCGTCTTTGTCCGGCAACTCGAGCGCCAGCAGCAATTCGACGGCATCGCCCGGCAGTTCTCGAACGGAAAAATCACATGATCTTCGACGCGAAAAGCACCGGTGCGCTCGATCCGCGAACCACAAGGTTACGCACACTGCGAGCGGCGCTCGCGTATCTCGCGCGTGCATCGCCAAAAATAGCGCGATCGAGATGTAAGCGACGCGATGAGTCGAGGAAAAAAAACGGAAGAAATGCTGACGAACCCAAGGGGCGGAGGCGCTCATCAAGACCGCCAATGATACCATCGTCGCGCCTCCAAAGACGACACCCTCGCCGGAACGGTTCTCATCGCTCGCGTAAACTAACAGCGCCGCATTTTCGATGGACCTTGCGTACGTAAAGTCGTGATGTTTAACGGTGTCCGTGAACTTTGAAGAGCGGAGTTGCGATTCGCGATGAAACTCACCTTGAGATCGTAGAATTATGCCGGCGTGAAGTAGAGCGCACGCGCAAAACGCGCATCCCCATATTTGATGCGTCCGCATGTGCATATCGAAGCACGAGCCCGCGACCGCAGTCCAGATCGATCGATGCGGAGCGAGCAATACGATCGCGTACAAAAAGAGAGCCGCGACGAAGCCCCACCTGGCACCGATGCCGATCATATCAATCGCCGCTTCGTGTACGGTGTGTGTACGCGCATCCGAAAAAAAGCAACCGCACCGTTTTCCGACAGCGTAGAGATCATCTTGATCGAAAACGAATAACGAGTCCATTCGAAATCGATTTACGCAAAGCGTCGATAGCAGCGGCGCCAACGCCGCGACGGAGACTTCCAAGAAGGTGGTTCTGCCTGAAAGCATAAAAACGTGAATCGAACGATCGCTCTCATCCACGCAAATACAAAAGTGCGCTTCGAATGCCTCTCGCACCTCTAAACATACGGACCTCCGCACTTCGAAGGCGCGGATGTATCGTTCTACCGCCAAAACCTACTCCGCACGCAAGAATAATCAGCATGAGCACGATAAGCGCGAACAGGCTGGTGTTTCCCTGAATGGGAACGATGGTATGAGAAACGCGGGGCGCCTCCGTTTCGCGACATGGCAAAAGTTCGCGCGAGTGCGCGCCATTCGCGTCGCACACAAAATCGATGAGCACCGCTCCGCGATCTATCACGGAATGCATCCTCGCGGGACCGTCTCGCGTTTCGGGTGCTCGGCCGTGAATCGCCCAGATCACGTTGGACAGCACTCCCGGCATCAAAGCCGCATCCGCTATCGTGTCGTTCGTTTGAAGCGCTCTTCGGAAAGCCACACCTAACGTGTTTTCATCCGCGTGATACGCGGCAAATAGCGGAATGGCATCCTGTCGCGCGTCGACCACCGATTGCGCATAACCATTTTCGTTCCTCCGATCCGACACGATCGCGCTCCCGTCGGGCGCCATCCAACCATAAACGCAATCGGAAGGCGTCATCATACCATACGTATCACCAAACCCCACGGAGACGTATCCGTGCACGCCGACGGGCGCTTCCATCAAAAAGCGTATAGATCGCTCTTCCCATTCCAAGGCCCAGCCGAGGCAAAAGCGCCCCGAATCGTGACACCAATGCCTTTGCATGTGGCGCGCTCGCGCTTGCTGCGGCATATTCGCGTGACGCTCGGTCTTCGTGCCTGATATCACCGATGTCACGTTGCTTCGTCCCATCAGCAACGCCAAACGCATCGCGCCGCGATTTTCCACCGTGTGTGCGGCGATACCTCCGTCGCGGGCAGCGGGATGCCTTTCGTGAGTTGCCCAGATCATATTCACGAGAGATGCGCGAGAATTGTTCAGATGATTCTCGGCATGCGGATGAAGCGGCATGTCGGCCTCGTCGTCACCGGTGTTCCACGCGCGGCGAAATCGCACGAAAGTCCATCCGGCATCGCCAACGCCGCGCCCTCCACCCTCCGCTATCACGTTCCGCGTATTGTCGATGATCGGAGGATCCCAATCGGCAGGTAAGTGGCGATCGGATACCACGGCTTCCCCGGTCTCGTCGTCCAGCCATCCGACCACGCAATCGGCGGGTGCCATCCATCCATATACTTCGCCAAACCCGATCGAGAGATAACCGACCGGAGACGGCGCGCTCATTTCGAACGAGATTTCTCGCGTGTCCGGATACGTCCACCATCGCAAGCGAAATCGATCGTCAACTTCCCTCCACTCTCCGGACGCCATTGCGTCAATCTCTACCCGCGACGGACGGGTGAATGTTTATATTTATAGACTTCACCGCTTTCGTTCGCACGGTTCGAAACGAGACCGCTGAAGCACCGCGAACATCCGACGAATAATAATAATGACTAGGGTAAGCAGAGGGCATTCCGCACTCGCTATGCCAGGAAGCGCGCGCGTGGTAGATGTTTCGCGCGCCCCGAGCGCGTGGTGGATACGCGTCCCCTGGGTGAACATCGAGTTACCGCGCGCAGCGGTGATGATGCCCGGAGGATACGCCGTCGCCGAGGCTGTCGCTACTGGTGATGACAACAACGACGACGACGGTGATGGTGATTGCGGCGTCTCACCCGATTCTCCCCCGCGCGTGCCGGTACGTTCTATTTATTTCCAGTATCTCGTTACGCATCTGCACGAGCTCGCGCGCCAGAGCCGGGAGGACTTCGACGAACAAAAACCGATTAATGGTTTCACTTTCGCGGAGGGCCTCGGTCGAGTGGAGATCGAGGACGACGCGATCACTCGAACGTACAACGGTGGCGATTTTCCGCAAACCACCGTCTTGCCGATACGTGCGATTACGATCACGGCCTACACTTTCGCTACTGATGATGATAGCGACGACGACGTATTGTCATGGCAACGAATGATGAAGACGCCAATAAATTTTATCACTCTGCGAGTGACGGCGACCGCCGCGGCGGAGTCGCCGTTTTCAAACGCTTCGGCGCCGCTATTCGACGTTCGGTTCGCTACAAACACGAAAGCCGGATCGTAAATACTTTACATCAGATCATTAATCAATTGACTTCTCGGGTAATCGCAACCTCGAAAGGCAACGATGCAGCAGCACTAAGCGCGAGGTGGTCGCGGCGTGATTTGCTATCGAAAGATTCGATCTGTATTCAAGCGTCGGATGACGCAATTCGCCCGGTCGTTCGTCGCTTTCGCGCGCATTGCCATCCTCGTCGAGTCGCAAATATTCCATCGCCACGTACATCACCGTGACGCACACCGACACTTCGCGCCAATATTGGCGCAACGCTTCCTCCTCGTTTTGGCACATCGAAATATCACTCGAAAAGGTCGGTGAGAATACGAACGATTCCAACGCGAGAAGTCGAGAAACGATCAAACGATGGCGCTCGCGCTCCGACCATCCCAACGCGGTATCCCGCGGTATCGATTCGAGCGCCGTCGCGGAGAGGCGGTTCGCGCATATTTCAAACCGATCGTACACGCAGTTCCCGCGAAAACCGTATAGATTCTTCCAATCGAAGACGTCGTCGTCGCTCGACGCGCTCAATCGCCGGCCGTATATCGCTCGGGCGATCGTTTCTTTGCGCGTGTGTCGCAAAACTTCGCGCAGCGGGCAATTGTAAAACTCCGCGGAACTTGCTCGGATCATTCTGAAGCGGCGCAGGTACCGAAGCGACGACGCGCGATCATTTTAAATGCCTCCCACGATGGCACGCCAAACCGTCGCGAAATCCATTTGTTATTTGAAACGGCAGCCCAACACGCAACAATCGCCGACGCTATCAAAAAATAATATCGTAATGGGCACGCCATCGTTCGCGCATTTTTCGTTTCCAACTCTGAATGGCATTCTTATTCGGTCGTGTATTTATACTTTCGGTAACTTCATATAATCAGACGTGGCATTTTCCGCGCTTCTCTCCGGCGTAGATATCCTTCGGCCCGTATGGGATGTTCAGATTGAAAACGTATGCCGCGACGTCGCGCTGCATCGCCAGCACATCGTGATACGTGTCGTTGATCTTCATGGGGACCGTGTACACTAAATTCGTCATACTGCCACCGCCATTATTGCATATCTGAGTCATATTGACTAACTCTTCATAAGAAGGTAGCGCGTTGAACTGCATAAACACGCGACGCGTATAGTTTGCCCACTTGTTCATGATGGTGTGCGATTCGGCCCACCCGGCGAGGCCGGTGTGCAAACCTGAAACCACCGCCGACCCTTTCGCTCAACCTCCGCGAACCGTTCGTCGACCGTCGACCGTCGTCACTCGGAAATACTTTTTGATACACTCACCTCCGTAGGTGGAATATTGATCGTTGAGTAAAAGCGGGGTGCTGTCATCGACGCGAGTTTTGCCGTTAAAAGATTGACGCCCGACTTGAAAGCCGGTCCATTCCCCGTTCGCCACATTGCGAAACTGCGTACGGCGTAAAAAATAAAACACCCACGCCCACGCCACGTCATGTCATGGCATATCGGATGATCGCCGCCACTTTTTTTTCCCGCGGTTCCGGTCGCTCGCTCGATGGGCGCGCACCTCGTGCGACGCTATTTCCAGGGATACTTCGGGTGTACGCGAATCCGCGCTATCTCCATTCCCGTTCGATCTTATTCTGGTGGAAGTGTTGGCGTGATTGAGCGCTGTGAAATCATCCTCGACGACAAGCCGCTTCGTGTAGAACGAGTGAGAGAGGTTGGTTTCAAAGTCGCGTACGCGATGGTCGGTGTAATTCCGCATCCCGGACGTCATGTTCGATAGAGAGCGATTAAAATCGTTCTCGGCGTTGATAAGTCGCGCCATGATCTGCACATCCTTCCTGTTCGCAAATTTCGAGTCAGGTTCGGCGGCGCGAAAGCCGCACTATCCGTGACGTTTCGATGCATCATCACTCGATCGCCATCGCGACTTTCGCGGGGTGAGAAGCGTGCGCGCACTTTTCCATTTCTTCGGAGAGCGCGCGCAACTCCTTCGCCAATTCGTTTTCGCGTATTGTCATCGCGGCGATCAGAGCGCGACTGCCGTCGTTATCATGCTTGTGATCATGCTGCGGGTTACACGGGTGAGAAATCAGCTTTGGAAACGTATCACACATGGCCTCTCACCGCGCAGGTTTCGCTCATCGATGAAAGGAATTCGGACTTTACGCACGCACATCATCACCGATTTTCGGTAGTTCGACGATGAGCGCGATGCTGATTCCCACGATCGCCGCGCCGTACATCGCGAGTAAAAGCGTGACCCACCATGGTAGAAAGCCTCTGCGCGAAGACATGGCGATGACGGATGGTATTTACCAGGAGAAGTTATATATATATATATATGTATCTACAATTTTGATATACCGGTGTATTCCGAAGAGGTATATATACCGTCGATTCGGTATCTCTTTCAGCGGGGCGCGTGCAACGCCGAGAGGTACGTAACGTTCGGTATTATGTCGGCCACCGTAATATCAGAACAACCCAGACTCGCATCCACTTATGCAGAGTTAGTGAACAAATTCGGCGTTGCTGCAAAAAGAGCAGCAGCCAAGCTTACCGGGAAAAAGACTTCGGACGAGAAAGTCCAGGAACACTCGGATGAATATAAAAAGTTAGAACAAATTATTACAGCCGAGGGTGATGAGGACTATAAGAAGTATTGGAATCAGAGTAAGACGAAGTTGAAGGTAGCGGACGAGCATTATCACGCAAATCGTAGTGTCTGTGCAAAGAATAAAAAGTTAAATACGTGCAATATTTACGCCAAAACCTTCCACGATTGGATCTACGATTACATGGAACATTTCGCCTTCACCCTGCTCGCCCAGGAAAAGTTTATACAAAAATTTGGTTGCCTCGTCGATCGTGAATACGGTAAAAACAGTTTGCTGTGTAGCATGCTGTGGAAAACGTACGCGCTGAAATTGGAACAATGTAAGAATCCACCGAAGGTTGCATCACTTGCAAAATCGGTAGATGCGGAGGATATGGAACAGGCGTGACGCGGGCACGCGGCCGAAAGCCGTGTAGTCGAGCCGATCGCCATTTTTTAGCGGAGGCGTGGACTTCGAATAGCAAGTACCGCCTCGAGAACATGAAAAAAAGAATCGAACGGAAGAATGATGACGAGGGGGTGCGCGTTTTCGACGCTTCCTCTCTTCGTGTTCGCGAAACCTCGCGGGAGGGTGCGCGGCGAGCGCGCGCGTCGGCTCGCATCCCGCTCCTCACGGACAGTATGATCGAATGTCTGCACGACGGACTCGCGACATCGAATTCGTTTCCGCGCGAAACGTTGGTTTGCTTTTTGGTCGAATTGGCACTTTCGTGTCATTATCGATACGCGTTCGTGTCTGAATATCCTAAAAAGTTTCAGTATCTTCCGTACTGTTTCAACAAGTTTTCCGGCAAATGGCAAGCGCTCGCCGTCGCGGATTTCGAGCGAGAGTTGGCCGAAGACATTCGCTGCGTGTTCGAAGCTTACGAAAGCGAATTTCCCGAGACGCCGCTGAGTCGGCATATCGCGGATCTCGTTTCCGCGAGGGGCGACTCTCGACAGTATCATCATCAAACTCCACGTCCCTGGGAACAACTCGCGCCGATGGTGAGCGATTGTATGAAGTGCGACTCCCAATACGTTTCCCGAAATATGTTAACGCCCGATGCGTTTTGGCGAAAACTGGATGCCGCGGCGGATCACATGCTGGGTTTCGACAACGGCGTTTACGACCTCGCTCGCGCGCTCTTCATCCGCGCCGAGGAGATCGATCCCGACAAATATTTTGTGTCGATGTCGGTGAGATACAACTACGAAGCGCCGAACGCGACTCACGTCCGTCATCTACGAGAGATCGAATCCGCGCTTCTCGAAAAACTGTTTCCGAACGCGACGGAACGTGCGCGATTTTACGCGTCGGTCGCGTCGTTGTTATCCGTCGGCGATGTCGTCGAACGAATTATCTCGCTAGCGGGCAAAGCGAGCGCGGGTAAGGCCACCTGCTCGCGGGAGATCGTGAAGTCCGCTCTGGGTGATTACGCTTCCCTGCTCAATTATACCACGCGCGGACGAGAGACCGGCGGGCCGGATATCTCCAGCGGACGCAAAGAACGCGCTCTGGCGTTGAAAACGCTGCAGCGTGACCTCATCGACTCCAACGCGTACGTCATCAATTGCGACTCCACATTCGATCACGCGGTCACGAGAGACAACCCCGCGAAGCGTCTTTACAAGCGACGACCTCACGACGTCATCGAACGTTTCGCGTCGGAGCGAAAATTGGCGCTCATGCATTTATTCATTCGAGAGTGGCAAAAGCTGAAAGCCGCCGAGTTCAAACTACCGTGAGAGAGCGAGAGCGAGCGCGCGAGAGTGAATAACATCGCGCGTCGATATCTTCGCTGTATTATAAAAAGTACGATGTACTCGTTTTACACGCCATCTTGCGCTCGTGCCGCGCGTTTACAACACTCGATTTTCGCGTCAAGTTTTGCCATCTTGCACTTGTGCTCCGCTATCTCCCACTCGCGCTTCGCCATCTCGCGCTCGCGCTCCGCGTCGAGTTTCGCCATCTCGCGCTCGCGCTCCGCGTCGAGTTTCGCCATCTCGCGCTCGCGCTCCGCGTCGAGTTTCGCCATCTCGCGCTCGCGCTCCGCGTCGAGTTTCGCCATCTCGCGCGCAATCTCGCACTCGTGCTCTGCGGTCGTACGCGCGAGTTTCGCTGCCGCGTTTACGCGTGTCATCTTCCTTTTTTGCTCCTCGTCCTCGCGTTTCTGAGCTTTGACGATGACATCCAGCTCGACGTCTTCCCTCGCGCGCTTGCGCGCGAGTTCCTCGTCTCGCTGATGTACGACCCACTCGTTGTCGGACCCGGGACGACCCTCACGCGCGATTTTCGTCGTGTGGGTGCCGTTTTCGGCATCGAAGCGCTCGATGATCTCCTTGGCGAGAGTCACATCGCCACAGGATAACCGATAGTTGATCATGATCATATCCACCAGTTTCGCGACGGGAAGCTGATCGATCTCCTCGTCCTCGCCGTTCGCGACCGGTCGCTTTGATCGCACCTCGGACGTCGCATTCGCATCGCCCGCAACCTCAAAGCCCCTCGGCGTGGTTTTCGTGACGGGCGCTTCCGCCGCCTGGTCGCCGTCGTCATCCAGACCGATGTCGGGGGCTCGCGGTCGCGCTTCGGTCGGTCGCATCATCATTTTGCGGTTGACGCCGAGAGTGAGAATGGCGATCACGTTTGACGAAAAGTTTTCGTATGCGTGAGAATGGTCATCGAGGAAGAGAGGTTATCGGTGGTCCGGTCGAGTCGCATCCGTCGAAAAAAGCCGCGATCCTCGGAAAAGCAATCGCGGGCGAGGCACGATTTTCGAATACGAAAGTTTGATTTTGCACGATCCCCATGACTCTGACGAGTACGAGAAACAACCTGGCGAAGCGTCCTTACGAACGACGACCCACGCCAACCACTTGCAAGAGCACACGGGATAACCTTTTTTGTACTTGAACACAGCCTTCACACCCATATTTTTGCAACATCCGCGCTCAATGACGCGTTCTCTGCATACGTGGCGCCTGTTTCACGCTACGGCGATCGTGTGGATGTTTTTGTGTGTCCCCATCGCCGCCACGCGTACGTCCTTCGTTTTCTTCGGAGACGTGAAACTCTTGATCCTAGACGCCGAGCAGAATCGTACGTTCACGATCAATGAAGCCCGCTTTCTTGTGTGATTTTTTGGTCGATATCATCGCTCAGACCAACGTGATGTCGAGAGTTTGCGCTTCGTTCCAACTCTCGGCATTGGAAGCGTATCGACGAAAACGCTAACACACGCGGACTGCCCGCCATTAGTAAAAAACTCGATGGATCGATTTGCTCGTGCCCATCATGCGTCGCGAAGGCCTAATGTCTTCCCGCGACATGCTTGTTGTTTACATCGAGCGTGTCCGATAGCAGCGTCACGTGGTGATGATTTAACCTGCATAACCGTAAGCGGAAATATATATACATATATATATATGCACTTTAGCATGTACTCGTCGATACGTGTCGTCGTATGCGGTTCACGGCGCTTTTCACCCACCTCCCCGCACGCTTTATCTACGCACGATCGTCGATCAATCGTATCCGCGAAGCAGTTCCGTCGCCACTTCACGCATCAGCTCCCGATCCGCTTCGAAATACGTGTTCACCGGTGTGTGCACCGGGAAGCCGGTGTCCACGTTCCTCACTTTTTGCACACGTTTCGGCAATTCGTAACCCGGATGCGCTTCGCGCCAACGCTTCGCGAGCTTCATACCGAAACGATTCACGACATTCCGATGCTCGTGCATCTTGCGCCGCCACTCGCCGGTGGTGTCCTCCTTCGGATCGGAGAGGAACCCGCTCAGAGTCAGAATGAGATTGTCGTCCGTCGACTGGCGACGCCACAGTTCTTCCCAGGTCATCTCCACGACGGGTGTCGCGATCGCCGCCGGCGGTTCCGCCGCGACGGCGATCGCGTTCGCGGCGGGACCGCCGACGTCGTCGTCGGGCGAGGAGACGGCCGGCCCGCCGTTGTTGTCGGTGATGGCGGTGGTGTTCAGCGTCGTCACGTTCACGGTAGGTCCCGCGGCGGGCGCGGGTAACGCTCGTCGCGGCGCGCGGTTTGGCGTCGTCGTCATCGTCGTCGTCAACTCCATCGCCCCGTTGTAAATGTGGGCGCGATACGCGTTGCGATCCGCATCCGTGAGCCCCGGAATGTCGAAGCAACTCTCCAACGCGCCTTTCACAAGGTCGAAACACTTGCGCTTGCTTTCTGCCCTCGTGAGTGCGATCTTCTCTTCGTTCTCCGCGTTCATGAGTGCCATCTTGCGCTCGTGCTCCTCATCCTCGCGTTTCTGAGCTTTGACGATGGCGACGTCGTCCCTCGCACACTTGCGCTCGCGCTCCGCCCTCATGAGTGCGATCTTCTCTTCGCGTTCCGCCCTCGCGAGCGCAATCTTCTCTTCATGCTCCTCGTCCTTGTGTTTCTGAGCTTTGACGATGGCATTCAGCTCGGCGTCCTCCCTCGCGCGCTTGCGCGTGAGTTCCTCGTCTTGTTGATGCACGACCCACTCGTTATCGGACCCGGGACGACCCTCGCGCGCGATGGACGTCGTGTGGGTGCCGTTCTCGGCATCGAAGCGCTCGATGATCTCCTTGGCGAGAGTCACATCGCCGCAGCTGTAGCGCTCGTAGACCAGGGCCGCCTCCACCTGTTTCGCAGGGGAGATCCAAGCGGCCAGACATATAAAGAGCGTCGGGTACACGTAGATGGTGGGACGTCCTCTGCGACCAAAGAAGTGGCGTTCGATGAGCGATCCTTCAGGCATCTCCAAACGCGCTTCAAGCTCTTGAATGATGTCTTGCGTGCGTTTGTTCCTCAAAAAATCGTTCCAGTGTGCATTGTTGTTGGCGCAGAAAGTATGCGCGTTTGCAAACTTGTTGTTCAGGCAGATGTCGGTGTTCAGCTCGGGTCGAAATTCGTAGACCTGCACCACAGAAAATAGTCCGAATCTTTAATCAATTATAAACAACCAAATATCGAGAACCGGGCATCCGAGTTTCGATCAAGTCTTCAGTTGTGACATCATCGCATGTTCATAACACGCAAATATACTTACCGACCAATCACGTGACGCCACGTGATTGGTTATGCGTCTATATTGATTTACTGCATTTCTTTGCAGAAAATCAAAGAAATTGAGTAAAACTTTCAAACATCGCGACAATTTCGTAACTCCCTAAATTACACGACAACCAATATATGGACTACACGTGGCAACTTCAGGTGTGTATGACATGTAACGGAAAAAGCTCGCATCGGCCAAAATAATGAAAAATCGGCGGACTATCACCAGGCTAAAAAATATGCAACATTTGAACGTTGCAGCACCTCGCGTACAAAAGCAGTGACGTTGAGCATCGAGTGAGGAGGGTACTCTTACCTTGCCGTTGACTTCGTAGCGACCCGGAACTGCTTCCGCGCTAACCGCTTGCGTCCACTCTTCGATCGCGTCGTAACCGGTAACGTCCCTCGCGCTCTCCTCCTCCTCACCGTTCGTCACCATAGCGATCGGTCGCGCCTCGGTCGTCGCATTCGCATTGCTGCGCCTGTAGCGCTCGTAGGCCGATTCCACCTCCATCCGCTTCGCGGGGGAGATCCATGCGGCCAAACAAACGAAAAGCGCAGGATGCACAAAAACGGTGGAAGGTCCTTTGCGGCCGAGTGAGTGGCGTTCAATGAGCGACCCCTCGGGTATCTTCAAACGCGCTTCGAGTGATCGAATGGTGTCCCGGGTATGCTCATTCCTCAAAAAGTTTTCCCAGCGTTTGTTATTGTTAGCGCAGAACGCGTGGGCATTTGCAAACTTGTTGTTCAAGCAGACGTCGGTGTTCAACTCGGGCCGGAATTCGTATACCTGTCGAACGACGACGACAATAAAACCGCATCCCGATCAGAGACACCGACCAACTACAAGGCGCCACGTGTTGGTCGTGAGTAGATATCTAAGTGCTAGTGTCTCATGAATACTGGTAAATTTAAAGTGAGTACTTCATTAAATCTGGAAAAAGAAAAACAATGAAGTTTTCTAACACCACCACAATTTCGTAACTCCATAAATTACACGACAACCAATATATGGACTACACGTGGCAAATTCAGGTGTGCATGACATGTAACGGGAAAAAGCTCGCATCGGCCAAAAGAATGAAAAATCGACGGACTGTCACCAGGCTAAAAAATATGCAACATTTGAATGTTGCAGCACCTCGCGTACAAAAGCAACGACGTTGAGCATCGCGTGAGGAGGGTGCTCTCACCTTGCCCTTAACTTCGCGACGACTCGGGACTGCTTCCGCGCCAACCGCTTCGATCGCCTCCTCGACGATGTCCGAAACTTGCGCCCGCGTTTCGTCGGTGTCGTGACCGGTGTCGTGACCGGCGTCCTCCCTCGCGTGGTCCTCCTCCTCACCGTTCATGACCAAAGCGTCCGGTCGCGCCTCGGTCGTCGCATTCGCGTCGCGGCGACTGCGGCGCTCGAATACCGAGGCCACCTCCATCCGCTTCGCGGGTGAGACCCAAGCAGCCAAGCTCAAAAAGAGCGCGGGGTGCACGAAAACGGCGGGATGTCCTCCGCGCCCGAGCGAGTGTCGTTCGATGAGCGATCCTTTGGGCAGTTCCAAACGCAGTTCAAGCTCCCGAATGGCGTTTTGGGTGCGCTCATTCCTCAGGAAACATTCCCAGCGTTTATTGTTGTTGGCGCAGAAAGTATGCGCGTTCGCAAACTTGTTGTTCAAGCAGATGTCGGTGTTCAACTCGGGTCGAAATTCGTAGACCTGCACCATACCAAAGAGCTTCTTCAGTCGAGCGGAGTCGCGACCGAATCGCGTAAATCGAGCTTCCTCTCGCGTGAGGTGCTCTCACCTTGCCTCCGACCTCGAAGCGCCTCGGCGCGGCTTCCGCGACGGGCGCTCCCGTCGCCCGGTCGCCGTCGTCGTCCAGACCGATGTCGGGGGCTCGCGGTCGCGCTTCCGTCGCGTCGTCGGCATCTCCCGCGCGCGACCCGTCCGCCATCGTCGTCTCATTCGCGACCGTCGCCCGACGCGTCTCCGACGAGATGATCGCGTCGTCGCTGCCGTCGCCGACGTCTTCCTCCTCCTCGCCTCCGAGCTCGAAGCGCCTCGGCGTGGGTTCCGCGACGGGAGATTGCGGTCGCGCTTCCGTCGCGTCGTCGGCATCTCTCGTCCGTACCCCGCCCGCCGTCGGCGTCTCATCTTTCGCGACGAGTTGCGTCGCAACTCGCGTATCGGACAGTACGATCACATCGTCGTCGTCGTCGCCGACGTCGGCGGTCGTCGTTTCGACATCACGCGCTTTCTCGCCGGGCGTCGTCGTCGTCATCACGGTTTCCGGGTTATCGTTCGGCGCTCCCGCGAGCCGGGGGTTGGCACCGTTGTACGTGAACCGGGCGAGCGGAAGATCGTCCGCGTCGCTCGCGATCGTCAACGGGGGATATTCCGCGGGGCAGCCCGCCTCATTCCATTCCAGAATAGCGCGAGCGATGTCGTGATTCGCGAACCATTCGGCGACGGCGCGCGCGAGCTCGGCGGTGAGATATAACCGAGACGCTCCATCGGCGGATAAAGTTGCGGCGGACGAGGCAGCGCGACGCAGCCGAGCGTGCGTTCGCCAAGTGTGCGGCGTCCGAAAGTTTCGATTGAGGTGCTTTTCGAGTTGGCTTTTGGATTTTGCTGCGTGATACAGCTTGAAAATTTTGCCCTCTTCGGAGGCACCCGAGGACGCCACGCGAGTTCGAGCGCGGTTTCGAGCGGCCAGGGAAGACCACAGAAATCCCCCGTCGATGAATGCGCGAGGGTCATCCGCGACGGTCCGCGTGGTGGGTCGCATCATCATTTCGCGGTTGACGACGAGAGTGAGCATCGCGATCACGTTCGACGAGAAGGGTTGAAAATTGCTTGTCGATTAGCAACAGTAGTTATCAGCGGTCCGGTTGGGTTCATGACCTTTGCCTCGGGAAGTATGTACGCCGACCGCAATATTCGAAACCGATTCGGGATCCGTGGGACGCGCTTTCCGAATTCGAACGTTTAGTTTTGCGATTTTGGTGGCGATCGGGAGGCGGCATCAGCATCGATATTCGACTATATATTCGACCGGGCACTCTCATGATGGCGATCGATGATAGCGACGACGACGATGACCGCATCGATCGCGTTGTCATGCCGAGCCCGGAATCGTTCGGTTCTCCCGAGAATCTACTTTCCTCCCCCGAGCACGCACCGACATCACCGGAATATCCGGAAATCTCATCCGACCGACTTTGCGCCGAGGAACCCCCTCATACTCTCGAGGACGCGTTCGCGATCGAAATCGGTGAAAGTGTCGACCGGGCTGTGGAGCGACGCGAAGAACTGAAGGCCGACAATTTTGGCAGTTTGCTGCACTTGATCGGTCGATGCGCGATTTGTTATCAATACAGCGCGCAGCACTCGATCTGCGATAGCGATTCGCGACACACGGTGTGCGAGACCTGTTTGGATAGACATCGGTGCTCGGAGACGTTGGGTACGAAGTGTTGTTTCTGTCGCGAAGGTGCAATTCCGATACGATCGGTCGACACCTCAGCAAAATTGAAGAACATGCTTTTCACGGACGCGGACGTTTTGAAGTTTCGATGCGGGCTTTGTTCGAATAATGAAGCGTTTTCCATGCAAGGTCTTTACGAGCACGTCAGTACCAGCTGCGAGGTGCGAGTCGCGACGCGCGTTCTCCCTCTCTCTCTCTCTCTCTCTCTCTCTTCGATGACGGACGGCTGTCATTCATTCATCGGACAACAACGGCAATTAATTTCCAGCCTCGATCGCGCGCAGGGAGTGACCGTGAATATACCCATAAAACGGTTACGGATGAAGTTCGGCGAAGAGAGCGAGCGCAGAGCGCGAGACTTGGACGCGCTCAAAAGCTTCGCCGCGCAGGCCGCCGTCGATCAAATTCGGATACAAACCGCGGAGATACAAAATCGAAGGGCGTTGGCGGAAAGGGAGGAACTGAAAACGAAGAACCTAAGACTCGAGCAATCCATCATGTATTTGCGGAGACGTCGAGAACGGGTAAACGCGGGAGTGAAACGGGTCCATCAAGATAGACAATAGCGGTATTCTCCTCGAGTAATGCCATTCGTCCCGGACCGGTTCGGTCATGCTTCGTGTTCTGGCAGCGTAGCGGGGATCGATTTCAATTGGTGAATGTCGATCTCTCCAACGACATCGCCATGCACAACAAGAATACGATCACCCTCGCGAACTGGCGTGCCGCGCGGATCCGAGCGAGGCCCACTCGACGATCGCGGCGCGCCGTTCAACAGCACAAGCGGGGCCGCGAACGCCCGGCCGGTTGGTATAATGTGCAGCGCGAACGCGTGCTGCGATACAACACAAACTTGTTATTTTTCGATCGAATCGCGTATCGTGAACGAACACGTGAAGAATGAGAGCGCATTCACCTCATTTTCTCGCGATGGATGGTGTTCGATATACGCAAAAATACCACCGCCGGCTTTCACGCGATCTCGTTCGGATCCCAGACGACCCAGATTTAGATCGCCGTCTCGCTCGACCGACAAGGTCAACAGATCCACCACGGTCGGAAACGAAAGGCATCCGGAACCGCGATCGCAAAAATCAGCCCCCTTATTTTGGACGGTGGGTGGATAGTGGGCGCGCGCGGTGTGATACACTCGTAGCGAATACGCGAGACTCGCGCTCGGCCGCGCGCACCAGCATATCAGTCCGCGTGGCGTGAAACGACCGTTCGGGTGATCCGTCGAACGATAAAGAGACATGTTTTTCCATCAAGCGTGGTCGATCATCGATTTGATACCGACCACATCTTGCGAGCGGTTCATCACCATCATGAGCACGTAAAAAGTTATGACAACAAAAATATTTTTTTGTGGTATGAAGGCACCCTAAAGCTCTTTAAGAGTATATATAGATGCTAGTGCGAGGAGGCTTACCGCAGTCGAACGACGACGCGTCGCACGCAATAAAATCGAGCATCGCGGTGATAGGTATGCAGCAGTATCAAGGTAAAAAAAAGGCCGCCGCGGGATATCTTCAGACACCCGATGAACGGAGACGAACGAGGCTGCCGATGCCAACGAACCGCGGCGATGAACGGAGACGAATGAGGAACCCGCCGATGACGCAGGACGACACCGTCGTCGAGACGGGCAAGGGTAAGGACGGGTCGGGAGAAATGTTCAATTGGCTTCGTAATGATGATGATGAAGCTGCAGCTGACAATGACAGTGAAGGCGAAGGCGACAAGCTTGAAGAAGAAGAAGGCGACTGCCTTGAAGAAGGCGACTGCCTTGAAGAAGGCGACGGCCTTGAAGAAGGCGACGGCCATAAAAAAGGCGACGACCGGAATGCCAATATACAAAACCAGAAAATTTTCCTCGAATTATTATTATCGAAGATGAACACTTCCGGTGGTATTCCGGAAAAGGCAATAACATCACCGTGCGCGCTGAAGCAGTATTACAACTTCACGTCCATTAAGCCCAGTGCTCTTATGGGACTTCCCGCTTTGGTGTTGCAAAAAAATCTGGAACAGTTTTTAAAAGCGATGCACGAGTTCGACGAAAAGCTGCACACGAAGATCACGCAAATGGAAGCGAATTGGTTTTTCGAGAATGCCGAAGGGGCCAAATTAGATCTCGCGGCCGAAATGGATCAAATACTAGCTCCAATCTCCAGCCAATGGGCGGAAGTTAGGTAATTCTGTCCGCGTCTTCCTCGACTATACTTTCAGCATGCCCGATTGCCTATCGTCTCTAACGCCACGCTCGCATACGCAGGCAGTTGGTGACGTATTGCAACATGCAGATGATGACAATCTTACGAACTAAGACGTCCGCCGAGGCCGTGAACGCATGCGTGTGCATGCTTCGCGCGTTTGGCTGCGCGACGGAGGTACGTGATAGATTGTCCGCCTTTATTCGATTGCAAGATTTTCAATCGCTGAAAATAACCACGCTGTCGCCAGGACCGCGGAATTTTAATGTTATGTAGCATGGTCGCGAACGCGATGGCCATGCGTGAGATCTTGCCGGAATTGTTTTTATGCACGGCATTGACGATCGAGCAAGATGTCGATACTGGCACCGACTTCGAATTACGACACGAACTATTTGAGCAAACGAGAACATTATGTCTCGATCTCATCGGGAGCATCGGCGAAGCGAAGCGTGGAGCGAATGACACCGAGGCTTTGCGGGAGGCGAATGATGCGCACAAGCGCGCGGGATGTCTATTGGCTTTCAAATTGCTGGAGACTTGCGGTGAACCACCATCGATGGGGAGCCCAAAAGCACGCATGAACGCCGTTATGATGCGCTTCGCCGAACGCGGTTCCGAACTCGCCGTACAATTCGCGACGATCGATTCGATCGTAGAAGAGTTGAAAAAGTGCGCTCTGATGCGCGGTAATGTGGTCGCTTTCGGGAGCGACGCGGGTCATGCCGAACAGAGGAAATTTAATACAGAACGGCACATGTACAAAAAGGACCCGGCGGTGGTGCACTCCTACCTCGACGTCTTGCAACAATGGTCCGACAGAATCCAAGACGCGGTACGTCGCATCTCACCATCTTCTGTCGCAATTCCACCCGATTTCGCGCGTGCTTATTGAGATTTTCTCTTTGAATGAATTTGACAGGCAATGGACGAATACAAAATATACGCGGAAGCTAAAAAGTCGATCCCGGCGGAAATCGCCAATCAGACGCGGCCGTGCGCGGACTCCGATTACGTCTTCGCATGTTTGTTCTCGCAGTTACCCGCGCTCTTCGCACCCGCGATGGCGTATCCGTCGTGAGAAAAAGAGAGGGAGAAAAACAGAGCGTGAGCGTCGCGCGCTCGAGTGGCGCTATCAAATTGCTCGACTCGATTACGCGTGACACACGCAAATTATTCGGGCGACGTGGAAAAGCGAGCACCCGCGAATCGGAAGCGATGCGCGCGGAAGACGAATAGCGAGGCAGGCTCAAGTTCCGTGGATGAAAAAACGGGACGGTGAAAATACACGACAGAAATATGATCACGCGGGCTCGAGCTTGCGAAGTGTGCAGGATTCCATCGTTGACACCCACTAACAATCATATCATACAATTTATCGCGTTTTGCGTTTTGTTTATGTGAGCTTCTTCTAGCATATCGGCGACATCATCTACCTCGTCTTCGTCCACCCCCCATTCCGTAAGCTTAATATCGCGTTCAGAATCGGACGCGTCGTTGCTCAAATCGGATACGCTTGCGACTTCACAGCTCTGTACACCCGCGTGTTTGATTATATCATTTGCGATGTTTTTGAAACTCTCGCTGCTTTTGGACATGCGCATGCGAACACCCAGCATGACATGCGCGGCCTTCGCGTTTTCGTCGAGCGATCGAGCAAGATAATACAGACACTTGAAGAGAGCACTGTTCTTGCGAAAGTGATTTGCCGGCATCTTAATCAATAAGTGTTTTTCTAGTCCGTCGCCCCCTTTTTTCTTCGAGATTCGTTGTCCGCCATTAAATTGCGCTTGCAGTATTCGTCGCCATATTTTCGACCTCGCCGAGTTACGCTCGGTCTTTCTCGGCGGTGGTGAATGTAAGTATTGCGACGACATCAACACCGGCGCAAGCGGGCTAACGATAAAATGAGAACGACGGATCGCTCGCGTATTTATATCTCTCAAAATATTGAATGAAATACAATACATTTATGTTCTAATAAAAAACGACATTTGAAAAGCTACATACGCGATCCGCCGCCGAGTAGTCATTCTAGTTGCGCTCACTTAGCGCGATTCCGCCGTAAAGCTTCAGCACCGCCCCATTCCACTCCCGGATATCCGTCGGCAGGTGTCGATCGTTGAGCACAAAAGATTCCGAATGAAAATTGTCCCGCCCCGACACGGTCTCGGCGGCGAGGACTTCAGCGTCGCGATCGCGTCGCGGTACTCGGGCTGTCAGCGCGTGTTTGACGCCGTCGGATATTTGAAATAATCCACCGGATCGATTCAGCAAGAGATCACGCAAACCCTCGATATAAGCTGAAATCCATGCCGACACGATCTCTCGACGCACGAAGTGATCACTCTCGTAACTTTCGGCCGGCAGGCCCATCATCTTGCTCGTCAGCATTCGCGACGTGCCGGTTACCAAATCCCTCTCGCCTCGCAATTTGCAGAGTTCGCGCGCCAATCTGACGTTCAGACTCATGGCGTAAGATCGCATGTTGGGCGTCAGGAGCAGTATGATCGCCAGTTGTAAAAAACGATAACCAAACTTTCGAATGCCGTCCGTGATACTCTTCGGCGCGAGTATAAAAGCGCACTCCGATCCCGCATTCCGACCAGTGCTGGGAGGGGGCACCAACCGAGACAGGCAAAGCTTGAACAGAGTGAAAGTGAACCCCCTGCGATCGCAAAAACAAATCAGTTTCGATTATTATGACAAGCGAATGTGAATAAAGCGCGGGTCGCTCACCTCCACCGCTGCACGTACGAGCCGGGGACCAACGCCGTCGGAAGCAAAGTGCGTAGACACAAGTCGAAAAGCTTCTTGTTCAAGCACCTGGGGGGCGCGGTGACTCTCGAGGTGTTCAGCAGCCGCGCCGCCGTCACGCACGCTCCCGATTCGAGTATGTCCCAGAAGCCGACCCGGCCCACAATCTCGTCGTGAACGCGATCGGCGAATTCGAAGAGCGCCTCGAGATACCGTCGATACGCGTAAGCATCAAAGAACGCGTATTCCCTGCGCGCGTCGCCGAGTTGTCGGGTATCATCCCAATGAATCGAGCATTCACAAGCTTTGCAGGCAAAGCTCGATTCCTTCGCTGCGCTCACCTATTCGTGGTAGGGTTCTCCGCGTTCCGGACCGGAAAACTCGGGACGTTGCTTTTATCGATACTCTGAAGAGCCGAAAGGTTGCGATGGTGGCGGTCCAGAGGATTCGTCAATCTCTCGCGGTGCGTTCGAAGGAACGCGGCCAACTCGGGCGCGATTAGCAATAGATACTTCCCCGATCGCGCGCCGCGGATCGTCTCGGCGAGCTTCTCGAGCATCCCGTCCAGCGGTATCGTCTCCGCGATTTGCAAGGTGTACGGATGTCGCAATCGATTCGCGAAAGCCGAGTGCGATGCGCGTTCGATTCCCAAGATACGCGCGACGGCCAGCAGGTCAAAGAGCTGTCGAAATTCGGAGAACGCCTCGCCCTCAAAAAATCCGTACTCGTAGGCGCCGGCCGTGTCGAGGTAGCAGAAGGAAAGGCGCTCGGAGGGCGACAAAATTAGATCGCGTAGCCGGTTCAAACTCGCCGCACTCTCCACATCCGGAAGCTTCTCGAGCTTGTTCAACCGCATCCAGCTCCGAAGAAATCTGTTTAGCGTAGTCATGCTCGGCATCAAGTCGATCACGTCCCGGAATCACCCGGTTCTCCGATCGCCATCAGCGACGTCGGTAACGAGTCGTCTCCAGAGCTCGTCCACCAGCTCATCTGAACGATCTCCGAAAACCAACTTCGAGTTGCGCAGGAGATCGCGATGATCGCCCCATCGCAGCGGCACCCGCAAATTTTCTAAATACCATAAAATCACGGAAGGCGAGGCCGAGCTCAGTAGCGTGCTCGTGAGAAGCGCGTCCCCCAACCCGCCGCGATCCGAAGCCTCCTCTGCAAAAAAGGAGCACCGCAGAAAATCAATCGTCTCTGGCAAGACGAGTTGGTTGACGACGGTTTTGAATTGTTCGCGAGGAGGGACACTCACCTGTCGTTTCCGCCGCTAGAGTTAGATTCCACAGCAACCGTAGCGTGCTCGTGGTCTCCGCGAAGTTCAAATCGGCGGCTATCAGCACTTCCGCCGCTCGTCTGACAAAGTCGAAATCCGAGTGGTCATGCCGGGTTGCGGCGAAGTCGGTAATAAGTTCGGGTCGAGTCGACAGACGATATCGATCGCGTAAGGCGATGATCACCTCGATGTTCGCGGAGGAGCACGCGCCGATAAAAGCGGCCGTCGCGAAGTCGCGAGGAGAATCCCGCAACACGTTCAATCCGAACCGCGAGGTGCGCGTCGTCGTCATCACCGCGCGCCGCGCGACCTCGAATATCGTAAGCGCCTTCGTGCTGCGAGCGCCGATCATCACGAACGTCTCAAAAAGCGGATCGGCGTAGACGGCCGGCGCCGCGGATTCGTACGAATTTCGCTGCACGGGCGCGGCGGCGAGAATTCGACGCGCGACTTCTCCCAACATGCCGTCTCTCGACCGAAGCGCCAATTCGCTTTCGGACGACGGCGACGGCGAGCCTTCGTCCGAGTTCGCCGCCGTCAGCGGATCGTCGCTCTCCAGACACCAGCGGTAAACCTGCTCGGCGCAGACTGCCTCCGTTAATCGATGGCGCCGCTCCGAGAGACCGCAAATATCAAAATACCCGCAAGCTCGAAGATGACGTACCACAAAAGTCGCCTCCCGCATTTCGCTTTCATCCTCGATCGCTTCCACGCTCGCCAAGTATCCCAAACTGAAAAGATGCAACGGCGGTCGGGTGGTGCGATTTTCAGCCAACGCCCGCATGATGCGGGGGCTGGCGTAAACCTGCGTAAGGCGTAGAAGGTGGTTTTTTGAATAACGATCGCAGCGCAACATCCGCTCCAAGGTCAACGTCGAAGATAAGCTCAGATATTCGGCGAGATTCACTCGTAGCTCGAGCTCGCGTTGAAAAGCCGCGCCGTTCCGATTGGGATGCCCCCACCGGACGCCGAAGCGGGAATTTTCTCGAGGGCAGTAAAGACCGGGAGCGTGCAGCAAACGTCCTCTTGCGTACGAGCCGACGAGAAGCTGGCGATTTCGCCCGTTGACAAGCCGAAACGCCCACTTATTGACTGAGGCGAACATGAAGCATTGTCCCACGGACAACAACTTCAAAATATCCGGAAGTATCTCATCGATGGCGCCGAGGGTTCCCATCGAATTGTCGCACGAGCGACGGCGTCGGTTTGCCAATATCGGCGCGAGCACGGCTTCGGAGGCTGCGGTGAAAGCGGGTTGCATACTGGTGGTGAGGCGATGTTATAATGGAAGATGCTTCGGACCTCTCAAATTTAAAGCAACACTCACGACGCGCACCGAGGCTATCTGTCGCGTTGTCGCGTTGTCGCGAGGTTGCGACCTCGCAGGGTCGCGCATCGCGGAGTTGCGCGACCCCGCGACGCATCGTTGTTCATATATTTATATATACACACACACGCGTGAGCATGTTGTTCATCGCGGATGGCGACACGGAATCGCGGCCACCAATCTAATCGATCATGCGTGTGAGTCTGTAAGAAAACCTTTGTGCAGTATATATAAATATCGGCGAACGTCGCGACAAGTCGTGCATTCACACCGCGCGAGCGCGGCGATCTCCGAAAAAAATGCCAAATTACGCACAGATGCGCGGTACAGCGTTACCGCAGCACAAAAAACAGAAAGACGACTACGGTTCCGAAGATTACAATTTTCCACAGGAATCCGATAACCAGTGCGCCACGGTGTTCAAAATCGTGTTCGCCATCGTGTTGACAATCGTTGCCGCCACCGCTCTGGCTTTCAGCCTCTACAATTACAATCACAAATCTCACGACGGCGTCGCGGGTTTGCCCGGACCTCCCGGTGAATCTGGATTTATCGGGGGAACGGGGGTACCCGGCGTCAAAGGAGAGACCGGTCAAATCGGCCCTCCCGGCGCTACCGGCCCCCCTGGCGCCTCGGGTGCCCCGGGCCCGAGCGGCGTCGCGGGCATGCCGGGCCCCACCGGTGTTGTCGACGAGACCCACGCGCGCGCTCTCGGACAGCTGCAACTCGAAGTGGAACGCTTGAAGTTGCAATTGCATCGCGATGGAGTTTTCATGCATTCCCACCTCGACAATCGCACCCATTCGCCCGTCGTCGGCGGGGAGCATTCTGGAATCTCGCTGAATAGCAGTGCCAACCACCGCGAGCTGCACCAGCTCCAGCTTAAGCAGTCTCATGCCCAGCGCGACTTTGAGCAGTACAAGGCAATGACCGACGCCGCGCTTATGGCACTCACGGGAGATGTAACTTTGATTACTGACAAGACGACTACCGCCGACGCGACACACGATACGCTATCCACCTCGTTGTCCAACTTGCAGCAAACTGTGAAGAACATCAGCACGCAACTCGGTGGTGTGACCGCGAACCTGGACGATAGCACGAAGCATACCGACGCTACGCAAATCGGCTCTCTCTCCGACAGCGTGCACTGGACGACGGCGCTTCTCAATTCTCTATTCAGCGTAACAAACCCCTCTTGGGCGAATTGGGGCGCGAAGATACCTTCCGTGCCGATTTTGACGACGAGTATGAGTATGACACCCTCCGGGTTTCTCAACATGGGAAATCCTTTCTCCAGCGTGGACAAGTTTTATCCGGCCGTCGATTACGTGCTCATGCAAAAACGCGAGTTCGGTTTCAATCGAGCGAAGTTCGGGACTACAAAGGATTCCTGGATGTTGAATGCCAAAACGAGCGATACTACCGATACCGGCATCGTGGAAATCCCTGGCGAATCAACGGGTGCCTCTTGGGACACCAATCTGTTGAAGTTGCCTAACGGTAATATCGCCATGGGCAACAACGACAACGATTTTGTTGAGCCAATGGGTTCAGATCCGTACACTACGGCTGCCGCCCAATGGGCGGTGGATCCTATTACGCTCGATGTCATGCAAGCCACCTCCATCCCCACGCGATACAACTTTGTCATGGTCAACGGAAAAGCGTTCACCGTTGAAAGTCGCATGCGCCAACCCTCCGAATACAACAAACACGATGCCTCTTTACGCATTGTTGAAGTGGACCCCGATAACTACAGAGTGAAGCAAACCAGAGATCTCACCTGCGACCTGGGAAAAGCCGACACATGTTCGATCGATGGAACTTCTTACCAGAATCCCGCCGGATATTTGCAACTCAATATTTTGGGTGTTTTCACCCCCGAAGCGGATAAGCTTCGCGAGGCCACGGGAGGGGTGAGTGACCGACCGTATCCCACCGCCCCGTGAGTGAGTGGAAGGTGCGAGAGGGAGGGAATCCTCCGAAACTGAACGCGTGTTGCATGATGATGATATATCGTCTCCCGTTTTCACCTTGTACCCACCCGCGATGTGAAGAATCTCGCGAAAAATAAAGAATGCTCGATCGACGATTGACGACGACGACGGTGGTCGTTTGGTTTGTTCGTTATAAACAGGGTGGCCCTGTAGCCGCGCCCTGCGGAGGAAATGGCGGTGTGATCGTGGGCACCTCCGACTATCCCTACTACGAGGGTCTTGGGATGAATGACAACATCAATACCTTGGGTATCAGCAAGTACGATTATCATCACACGACGGCTCTGATATGCGCCGATACAGATCTGACCATGGCGTGGCGTTACGACAACGGCGGCGTGTACGTAGAGGATAAAATGGCGCCCACAGATGCCGGCGGTATCATCCCGCCATTCCGGACGCGCATGCTCAAAACCGGAGATTCGATTCCCGATAACAAATTCGTCGAGGGTGTCAAGTTCGTCCCCACTATGTCGAAGGTCGATTCAATGGACTTCGATTTGAGCACAATCGTCGCGAGTAAGATCAAGCTGCAAGTGAGCAGCCACACGCAAACGAATACGCCGTTGCTTTTTCCCGGCGATATGGTTTACTTCCCACCCGGGGATCCACCCACGGGTTTCTCCAAAAAAACAATATTGACCGTCCACTCGGTTGAACCCGAGGAGAACACGGTGACATTCACTAGCATGCTATGGAACGGATTGAGGTTGGGCGATATCGCATCTGGTGATGGTGTGGAAGTCGTTCAAACAGACTTGAAGACTTTGGAATCCGTCGACAGCAGCGTAGTTAAAACTCTTCCGATCGACTTCGACAAGATCGGTTTATTTGAATTTAAAATAGCACTTCCGATAGACGCGGAAACCGTGTCGGGCAAGACCAAAATCAATGTGCGGGAGGTTAGTGTTAGCTTGACGGGCGACGATTTGGAATTTATCTCGACCGGCGCTTCTGAAAACATTCCCTCCGAGGCTGAGGCCTTCACAGTGCAGTCCGCTTGGTTCCCAGACGAGAATACCTTCAACGACTTCACATCTAAAATCCAGGGCAAAGCATTCCCCGTTCAACCCGATCAGATTACTCTCTGGCCTCAGGCGTTGACCCTTAAAAAACGCGGCGAAACGTTTACGAGCGTTGCGGAGATTCAAGGTATGTTCAATTGGGGCGGAAGCTTTTGGGGCGCGGCGTCGGTGGACGGTGAGAACGGAAACGTCGCCCTGCCCTGCGGCAACGGTCATCGCGACGCGGTCTCGTTCATCCTCGCCACCCAACGTATCAAGCATCGCGCGTGAACGAAATATACAAATTGTTGGTTGCCGCCCAAGATGCCGGTACGACACGCGCTCAAAATCTTTGGGTTCTGCTTTTCAAATCTCACATCTTATCTTTTTGGATATTGACGACGCCGATTTTTGTTATACAGGAAATGTCGACGTCGCGAAAGAACTTCAGGAAAAAGTGGCGACGCATATGCTACTAGCTGGAAAAATCTTCGAAGAGAGCGCGATCATACCCGATCAAGACAAGGAGATCTGTCAATCGGGCGCGCTCGTACTCGACTCGCATACCGGTCTCAAAAAGGCCAACATTCGCGGCCACCAACCGGATTCGTGGGTCGCGTCTCAATCAGGTCCATGGACGGGTGAAAAACGCGAGAAGGCCATCTACACGATGGGACTCGACTCTTGGCGCAATTTGGATTTCAACAACGTCGTGGCGGCGGGTGATCGCGACCAACTTATGCTCACTTCCAAAGGCGGTGCGGCCGTATTCGTCAAGCGGAGCGACCCGACTTCCGTTCACGCCGCGCTGCAACTCACCACTCCGGCGCAATCGCCGCAGGAAGAGACGGCTCCCTTCAACTTTCATGGCGCGTGCTATGTGGGTGCCGGCGTCTACGCCTTGCGCACTCAGACCACCGCTCCCGGCGCGGCATGGCTATCTATCGTCAAAATGGATGAGGTGAGATCAACGGAAAATACCGAGATCGCCATTTTTCGAGCGTGAATATACACCGGCGTTCGTATGAAGTTCGATTAACTTTTGGGTGTGCGCGCAGACATCAAATACGGCCAGTATCGTTCGTCAGCTTGATCTGGGGTCATCTCCCACCGCCAATCACGCATCGGCGCTATCTTGCGCGGGCGGGCAAGTAGGTGTTTTCACCTCCGGAGTGGCCGATTCGGATGATCATGAATACCGAATTTACGATATCGGCAATTGCGATCGCAACGACTCCGACAGCTGCGAACACTTTTCCATTCCAATCCCCAAGACGGAGACGAAAGAGGTTAAATACGCGCCCGTCACTGCCATGTGGGACGAGGTGAGAGATGCTTATTGCAAACGCATTTCGCTGTTATCCGACTTTTTCTCACGATATCGACTAACCAAATTGTACACTCGCTCGTATATACAGGGTTACCTTTTCGTTAAAAGCGACACCGCTTTCTATAAGTTTGCGATTTTACCCAAGGTTAATACCGACATGAAACTTTTCAATACCAAGTCGCCAGCGTAAGTACAGTACACGCTGTTATTGTTTTGGGCCGTCGGCATAGTCATTCAGTGCTGATGAGCCCTTTTGTTCGTCGAGCAACTTCCGATGTGTGCGCCACCAGCGATCCGATCTTATATATGGTCAACAAGTATTGTTTGGCGCCATAGGAAACGAGTCACAATGAGTTAGAGTGTTTAGAGTTTTGCAATTTCATCGACGACGACGTCGTCGAACGGCCGTTTGACGACTGTGAATTTTATTATTGGTTTCAAATATATTATGGTGATATTCGGTTAAAAAAGTGTTGACGACGCGACACACGTACCATCGCGTATGCCGACTATCTGTCTCGATTACCGGTCACGATGTTCTCGCGACGATGATGATGATGGTATCTGGTTAAGCGATCGTCGTCACGACTTCATCTGAATTGCTGTACGTACGTCGAATTCGATACGCCACGAGCGCGTTTCGTCGAATCTCACGAGAGAGGAGAGGAAATAATTGCAATGCGTATCCATGCGCTCTGTCGCTTTTATTTAGTTCAGATTTAATCATCGCGCTTCTACAAAAGGCATCGCATTTTTTGACGGAAGCCGCTTCGTAACATTCGCATTCGTAACATTCGCACAGAACGGAGTGCTTCGATTCAGCTCACCATTCGGCTCACCCTTGCCGCCGAAGAATGCGAAGAAATACGTGCTTAGTTCTCGCTCGGGCATCATCGACATCGATTCTGCTGCTTTATCATTGTACCTCTCAAACTCTCGAATAAAAGTAATCGGGATGGCTCGAGTGACATGAAAACTCGCGAAAGACGCAAGCAAATTTACGGTGTCCAAATTTGTGACGCGAACACGTCTTACAAAATCTCATATTTCTATCGCAATTACCCGACTGCCGTCGGAGATACATCGGCGACACGTAACACCCTCGTGGCGAGTGCTTTTGGACTGAAGGAGAGTCGTTGATTTCCCCATCTCGATCATCAGAAACGCGTTCGGGCAAATCTTTAAAAAGTGGGATCGCGAGCGCTCTGTGCGCTTTTACGCGGCGGCAAAATACCGGCGATGGGAGGTTACAGTGAAAAACGACGCTCATGATTATCACTCTTATGTATTTAAATTACTCGCGTCCGGTTCCATATTTATACTCGGGAAGTGAACGAAACGCGATTTTCCACAAAATCGCTCGCGCGCGAAGTTCGAGCGTCGATGACGAGGTGCGTATTCTACGCGACGATCGGAGCTATATACGCGACCTGTTATGTCTCTCGGGATATGTTTTTTCGCACTTCCTCGGGATCGTATTTCCAAATTGCATCTCGCCCGCATTCCGGACACCGAAGCATCGATACGCGCGAAAGACAAGCGGCGTGTACAGGCCGATAGCAACGGTTGCAGTTGACCACGACCGCTTCGGGTACCAATCCGCGCGTATCACAACCTCTCGCCAAAGAGGTGTCGCAATATCGCAACGCGTTCGAACAGATGCGACACGTTGGCGGAATGGCGTCGACGCCTTGCGTCCCCTTCCGCGACATCGTCTCCGCGTATCGAAGCGCGCACTCGTCGTCGTCGTCGCGAATTGTGCTGTGGCGATTGTACGTGACGATTTATAAAGCGGTGGCGGTTGCGAATTCGAATCGCGGAAACGGATTTCTGGATCTGAGATCGACGAACACGAGAGCCCGCGATAAATAACGTTCCGGATAGATATGGTGTTTCATATCCGTGTTTGCGATGAAGACGACTCGTACCGATGATGCAGATTCTCATCCGAATTCTCGCCGGGAATAAAAAATTGAAGCACCGCGTTGCTTTAGCATTCCTTCTCTTTACCCTTACATCTCAATACTCCGACGATACCCGCGTGAGCACTTGCCTGAAAAACTCGATCAGAATCCTCGTCGAGAATACGAAACATGACGTGCAAATCGGACAGCCACCTCGACCAATACCAAAACCTAGTCAGCCTACGCCCAAAGAGAAAACAGCGCACGGCGGGTTGTATCGTCGCTTATTAGGCCGAAATCGTATTTAAGGAACTTGACGCGTATCGCTTTCATGTTAGATGTAAAGCCTTCGAAGCCTCGGACGGGGGCCAGAGTAGGGTTGCGAATTCGGTAGAACTCCGACCGCGGAAACGCTTGCGGTGCCGTGTTTTTTATTTCATTTGAGATATTTAACTCTATGACGATCATCGTTTTGCATCGAGCTCTTCACGCCCTTTTCGACATGTGCATTATCAATCACGGCGGTTTCATATTTTCAATCGCCACGGTTATCATTGCGGCCATCTTCGCCGATATTTTACACGTCGTACCGGAGCGTCACGTGGGCGTATATCACAGAGGCGGTCGGCTCGCGGATGCCATCGCCGCGCCGGGATTTCACTTTAAGGTGCCATTCGTAACGGAAGTGGCGCTCGTGCAAATATCGATGCAAACAGATCGAGTCAACAATGTCATCTGCGTTCCAAAAGATGCCGCGACCGGAATTGAATTCGAAAACGTCGAGGTCGTGCATCATCTCAGGTGCGCGCGCTTTCGCGGAATTCACGGGCAGTTCGCTTTTCTATTCCCACCGATTAACGACGAGTTCCGCGCAGGCGTGATAAAGTGCTCGATATCATCAAGGCGTACGGCGTCGATTACGGCCGGTTGTGGGTTCACGATACCATACATCACGAGATCAATCGGTTCTGTTCCGCCGAGACGTCGCGAGCGATCTATATCGACGCGTTTGCCATTCTCGGCGACATGCTGCAAGAGGCTCTGCAAAAAAGGTGCGACAGGCACGCGGATGGCGTTGTTATCGTCGACGTCCGCGTCGCAAAGCCCGTCGTCATACCAGATTCCATCAGGAAAACTTTCGAAGCCGCGGAGGCGGAGCGTGCGGCGGCGTCGGCGGCCGAGAAAGTCGAGGATGCCGCAAAACAGCGAGTCGAGGAGGAGCATTTCAGAGCCATCGTCGCCGCGGAAAGCGAAGCGCAAGAGAGCGCCATACGATCCGAAACGAGTCTCAAAAAGGCAAAAGCGGAGGCGGACGCCTCGGCGTATCGGGAGCGCTCGAAGGCCGACTCCGGGTATTACGCCGCGGTCAGAGAGGCGGAAGCAAATCGCGTATTGCTCACGGAATCGTATTTGCGATTGCAAGAAGCGCGAGTCTGGCAAAATACCGCGAAGGCTTATTTTGGAGAGAAAATTCCGAACATCATGGGTTTTCCGACGCTCGCCCGCGATTCGACGGACATACCTGTTGCGTGATGCGGAAAACAACGACAAAAGCCAACTATATAAATTGGTGGCCGGAGCTTATGCCGCTGTATGCCTCGATCGAACGCGGAATGGAAATTCTCGGGCATTTTAAACATTGCGAGGCGTGTCGAAATGCGAACCTCGCCATCGACTACATCGAATCGGGTCTTAGAGTTTAGGGCTTGCGAGGGGGATTCCATCATCGCGAGAACGCCGGATTTTGCGGATTCTGGTCGATCGTTGTAAAATGCGCGCATCACGATAATTGCTATAAATACGGAATGAATCATCTAACCGTAACGCTTCACAAGTACCATCATAAAGACCGTGATAACCGCTAAGACGGTACCACTCGACGGCTCGAAAGCCACCCCGGCGTTTTTAAATCCGACGAAAAGAAGGCGACGCGATGCAAACCGCTCTTGGGAGGAGCGCGAAAAAGCGCGACACGAATACCGCGATATACGTGGCTATCGGCGTGTTGATATTAATGTTTTCCGGAATGTTAGCGTGGCAAATTGCGCAAGAAATACGATTGTCTCATCTGGATAACGACGACGACGACAACAACAACGCCATGTCATCTTCCGATTTGCAACGTTCCGCGGAAAAGATCGTAGCCGCGTTTTCAACATGCCGCTATGATTGAGCAAATCGGAGCCAGCTTCAACTTCCCCGGGTACGTGCTCAATTATCTTCCAATCATGCGCGCGCCGGTATTTCGCCATTTTGCTATCGGGCATCGACGAAACACAAAAGCGTCGACGCCGAATACCGACAGGAAGACGCGGTCGCAACATCGCCCATCGCGCTCTCGGTGGACATGCGCCGAATTTGTAATATATCATCTACAAGGTGTCGGTTTTCCGGGCATCGACCAATTTATCGCATGCGGGACCTCGCCCAATCAGCTATACGATTACTGCTACAACCACGCATTTTGCATGGGTTTCGAACTTTCTCCGCATGTCGTGAAATGTGGCGGTGACGACGACGACGACGACGGCGACGACGGCGACGACGGCGACGACGCTTATGGCCCGCCACCGTTCGCTCGACCGATCAAGACGCCGACGACACATTCTATATCGCGCCGCGCAATCTCGTGATCTCGAAATAAACGCAATGGCGGTGACGATCGCCACGGTTCGCGGGTATACAATGCGTACACGCGACTTTGTGCCGGTCGGATCCTATCAAAAACGTAAAGCGCGGTTTTGAACGAGCTCTTCTCTCCGGAGATCCGCTCGTGATCCTTCGTAACCTGACTCTTCGCGTTATCCCGCAGACAATCACGGTAACCGTAACGATACAAGGCTTCGAGGGCGACAACCAATAATATACCCAACTGAGCTCGCGTTGCGCCGTCGGTGTATGACATCATCTCGTCGATCTCCGCGCAAATCGCGCATGATCGATCATAAAATAGCATACGTCCTGTACGCACAGACCGCGCTCTGAAAATAAACGCAGAGACTCTCGCTCTCTTTTAAAAACAAGTTCCGACGTGACGACGACTCACCTCGTATGTAATGAGCGAGATGATGGCCGATCGTATCGGCGCTCCACGGAACGGCTTTGCCCTGCGCGCATAACGCCGAGCGTACGCGTAAAGCATGTTATCATATATCAATCTATACGCAAAACGGCAAAAAAGAATCATCTCACTCACCGCTGTTGCCATCGTCGGCGGCGCGTTCGAGGAAATTTTCGAGGCGACCCGATTTACAGCCGCCGCCAGTTTCGTCAATTCACCCGCCTTTTTATCGAACGGCGTAGTCTTGAATACGCCGTTTCCCACATCAAATAAAGTCGAGAGTTCGTCGACCGCGTCGCGTAACGAAGACGCCCCGATAAGGTCGAATAGCAAAACGCCTTCGCCTTTACTCGCTTTGGCCGGCGGCCGAGGAGACGGATTTAACGGCTTGGCATTGTCGTCGCCACCATCGTCGCCGCGCGCGCGTTTTTTGCCTGTCGTCGTCGTCGTCACGCGTAACGGGTTCGACACGGCATTTCCGCCCCGCATCACCGACGGAAGATGTCGCGAATGCATACGCCACGCGAGCGCGATACCGACAACACCCGTAGCAAATACGATCGTACCGTAATAATATGCCGTGCACTCGATCGACGAGCGAGCGTGCATCGCGCGACTGTCCGATACGAAGTAACCGAAGCCGCGCATTCGACAGCGGTCGCCTTTAATAAAATGATCAAAAATCAATCACACGTTCATCACATTATTTTACAGTAGCGGGTGCAACATATCGACTCCGAAAGTCCCGACGAGTCGGATTCAACACCGCGCACTTTCCGGTGAATCGAACCGACGGGTCGGTGGTGTTTATTCGAATACGCGTCATCGAAAAGGCACATTCCGAATTTCGATCGTATGTTCCTTTGGAGCATCCGTAGTATCCCGCATCACCGCTCGCGCCAAGCCAAAGGTCCGTCATCAGATGATACACGCAGTTTCCGGGAGCGTTCACGTCCGCGGAACGCGCCGCGCATGCGTTAGACTCGTAGATGTTCTCGTAGAACGCGGGGTTCGCCTCATCGCAGCTCGTCTCGCCCGCGCAAATCGAAACCGTCACGCGACCAGCGATCGACTTTCGCATGGTGACATGACCGTGAAAACTATTTGGAGAATGAGTCGAACCGTCATAGCATTTTTGGCGCGCGTTCTGCGCGGGAAATTGAGCACCCGCAAAATTAGAACACAACTGATCGGTTGGGCATTGCTCGACGAGATCCACCTCCCCGGAATTCCCACTTCCGCCGGTTCCATTCCAGACATCGGGTATCGTCCAGAGAGGAGCGCTCCATGTTCCGGAACAATCGAGTATGTCCAGAGTGGCATCCAATTGCACGAAGTCGCGCATGTTGTATTTGCAATCGGAAGTGGCGGCGTAAGCGCACAGTGGCGTATATACCGCCGTCAACGCCACGGATGATGGATCATCCGCACACATGCGCGGCACGGCGGAGTCGACGGCGGGGCTGGTGCATGAGGGGGTGTTGGTAGTGCCCGGAGACCAGATCCACTCCTCGAGCGGCGCCGACGCCGATGGCAAAACTTGTTCGCGGCCACCGCAAATACGCGCCTCGCTCGAAGATGGGGGTGATGATGGCGACGACGGCGCGTTTGGGATAGCGGTCGGCGGTCGCGGCGGTTTCGAAGGCCATCGTCTTGACGGCAGCGGTGGAGGAGAGGTTGTTACGACGGCAGGCGGTCGCGGTGGTTTTGATGGCCAGCGTCTCCGAGCGGGCGGAGGCAAGGGCGGACCTTTCCGTCCGCGGGTGCAAAATACGTCCTCGGGATAGATAGATTGCACATCGCAGGTGTAACAAATGCAGCTGTTTTGCTCCTCAAATGTGAGCGCGCGTCGATAATGTTGAAGACACCAATTCAGCGCCGCGTTTTCGACGCTGCCGATGTTTTTTGACGGTATAGCCCGTATCAATTCGGTGCAATTCACGTTCGCATCGCTCGCGCTTTCGCGCGACGTTTCAGCGAAAGCGAGCGTGGGTGCGGTACCACTTCCCGACGTGTTTTCCCGACGCGACTCCGCAACAGAAACACTCTCTTCACGAGTCGGCGCAAAAGCGCTCTCGTAATCGGCATCGTCATCGTCGGTCGCTGCAAATATCAAACCAAATACGATCGATACACTCAGCGCGGTGCACATAATAACGACAGTCGTGACGACCACGCTCGAATAATCGGTTGCGCGTTTTTTAATAATCATCGCGCAAGCGACGCGGTATACGTCGCTTTTACGCCTTTATGCGATATGTAAACGCATATATATATATATAATCGATACGCACCACCGTCGATGGTATACGCGGCGTTGTTTTTGCTGCTTTCACACATACCGCCGACTGATGGTCTGACGTGTTATTCGATGATAGGAGATGTGGCCAGAAGTCTCCCGTGTTCGCAGACCGCGGAACAACCCGCGATGGATGCCGATGTACCGTGGTGTCCATACGGGACGTGCCATCATGTAAACAAACACAGACCTTTCGCTCTCATCGGGTGTCAAACCACGTACAGCGGTGCCGTTCCTTCATGCATGTGGGTGACGGCAAGAACAGAAAAGGGCGAGGAAACGCTACCCGTGGGATGCGCTTACGACAAGAATTCCACCACCCCCAATGAACATTCGTACGCTCAGATATGTGAAATTGTTAAAACTTACGGGAATGTGCATGGATGTTCGAAATGTGAGACCGATCGGTGTAATGGATGCTCCAAGCACGACGGCGAAACGAGCGGCGCAACACGCGTTGCCACGTCGTGTATCTCATTCGGTCTTGTATTCGCTGTGGCGTCCACGACATTGTTGATGAGAGGATGATCATCGGGAAATCGTGAAACTTCGGCGTGCTTGTGAGCGGGTAGCACGTCGACGTCGATGATACTGATATCCGGATCGTCATCACGCGGCGGCCGTCTCATGCTCTCATCGCGAGTCACTCTCGGATCTGTAAAAATGAGATTTACTTAACTTGTCTTCGTGCTAAAGAAGCGTTCATCTTTTTTAATCTTTGAAATTATTTTCTCGTGCGACGGCGACGACAATCGCGACCGCGAAAACCAATCGTTTCGGTGTGGTGATGATCCTGATTTTATTCCGTTTGTTGTCATCAGGTTTTCCGGTTGCACGACGCCGACGACGCCGCCGGTGAGCTCTTTCAACGTTGTCGGTAGGTCGGTAGGCGCGAAGTCGCGTGAAAGTCGCGCAGTTCGCGTGAAAGTCGCACAGGTCGCGTGAAAGTCGCACGGGTCGCGTGAAAGTCGCACAGGTCGCGTGAAAGTTGCACGGGTCGCGTGAAAGTTGCACGGGTCGCGTGAAAGTCGCACAGGTCGCGTGAAAGTTGCACGGGTCGCGTGAAAGTCGCACAGGTCGCGAAACTCTTTCATTCATACGAGGTTTGTTAAAAGATCAGAAACAATCACATTTTTCATTTCGGCAGTGAGCGTTCATCATTTCTAAAAAGAGACATGGCACGCAACAACGAGTCAACCGCCTACCTCAGACAACTGCCGGACTGCGAGCCGGACCGCCCAGAGCTTTTGATGGAAAATATTCAACTTCACGCAATCTTTAACACTCAAAACGAGGGCGAAAAAATCGTACGCGTAGGACGACATCCCGCTAACAACGTAGTTATCGAAAGCGAACGTCTCGGTTTGATACTGAGTGCTTTTCACTGCCGTATAGAATTGCAAATTCAGGAGGACGGAGAGTATCGGTACACTCTGACAGATTTGGACACCACCAACGGTTGCTACGTGGGGTCGGTCATGATTCCGAAAAATGAATCGCGGATACTCGAAGACGGTGCGATCGTGAGCTTCGGGGGGCCTCGGAACGTGGCTAGAGGCGACGTCACCCATCGCAACCCTTTTCGCTTTCAGTTTTGCCTAGCTCCTGAACCTCTTCCACCCCCGCCCAGCATGGAGACGCTCCTGCAGAACATAACATGCGGCGTGTGTCGCGAGAGTATGGTGGACGCGCACATACTGCCCTGCACTCATTCCTTCTGCGGAGCGTGCATCTGGACTTGGAGACGGAGAAACTCCACGTGTCCGGAATGCCGGGCTCACTTCCACCGTCCGATTCGGAACCCTCATCTGGGAAATTTCATAGATCTGAAGATGATAGAGATTTTGACTCCGGAGGACGCCGAGCAGCGCGCGAAACGAACGGCGGAGTGCGTGCAAGAGAGGACACGCGTGAAGCGCACCCGAAATCACGTGGAAACCGAGGTCGGCCGGGCTATCACCGCCGCCATCACGGAGGGGAGGAACGCCTCTCTCATGGATCACATGAACGAGATTTTTGCTACCGTGACAGGCCGACGTGAATGATGAGATGTGATGCGATTTAGTGTGTCTATCGGTAGCTCTGGTATAGATAGCCTTTTTTATTATTGTTGTTATACGATATTTAATTGTGGCATACCTGATGAGCATCTGTTTTCCTAGTTTTATTGTGCCGTAATCTCTTCGTTTTGCTTTTGTCGTTTCATCTGCTGTTTTGTCTGCCGTTTCATTTGGCTTTTGTGTTTCGTCTTCTTCATATAACTGTTTGATTGTTTTTGTTTTACCGTTTTTGCGAATATCACCCGGTGGCGCTTTCAAAGTGGAAGCCTGAAATGACGCGACGGGTACTTCCACATCCACATTGTTTAGGACGCTCATGTATATATATTTAGGTATATATACATTATGCATATACGCTGCAGATAGGATTTACAGACTTTACGTTCGAAAAAAGAAAACGACTCCGAAGAAAACTTTCGCGTGATGAGCGCGTCGGTGTCAACGCGTGATGAGCGCGTCGGTGTCAACAACTGGGGGAAATGCCAAAAATGCGGCCAAGAAACAAAACTCAAGCAATTTAATCGCATGTACAATAGCAAGGCGATGGCGTGGTCTGTATGTGAGAAGTGTTACAATCAGGTGCTCAAACATCAATGCCATGCTTGCCAAGAAATAAAAAAATCAAGAAAGCATGTCACGGAATTTAAATACATGCAAGATGACGAAATGAAAACGAGCTTTCTATGTAACGAATGTCGCGAAAAAAAGCTCAAACACCAATGCCGTAATTGCCACAAAATATCACAAGAGGTCGAGCCATTTGAGTACAGGCGAGATGGCGAGTGGGAAAGCCTCTTGCTATGTAAAATTTGCCACACGGAAGCGTCGTTAGTACCGTTCTAGACTTACTTTCCATTCTTTACGTCGATCGCGGCGGCATCGACGTCGATGATACTGATATCCGAAACGTCATCACGCGGTGGCCGTCTCATCGCGAGTCGCCCCCAGATTTGTAAAGTATCGAAATTCGTGCCGGCAATTGTTGAACTGTCTCGTGAAAAACGAACAGTTTAAGATTGTTGCATTCTTCACGTATCGAATGAAAGAGAACTCCTCCCACAATCTGTAAAAATTCATAAATTGTTTTTTTCGGTTGTTCGAAACTCCTTGCCATATTTCCTGCTTCTCCAACTGAATCTGATCTTCCACGACTTTCAACTTACGAGGCGGCGCTTCCTCCCGGCGCGCCTTCCATTTACGCTCGTAGACGGCATACTCTTCACACCGCATCAACGCGAGATAGAAACGCAGATTCATGTTCGTTTTCGCAACGGAGTTCAATTTCGCGTCCACGCGTTCGACGAGCACCGCCGAGGTGTATTTCGGTGCAGCATCGAAGTCGCGTTTGAGTTCTTGTACACGCAAAGCGTAATCTTTTATTTGCTCGTCGATAGCGGCGCGCGCATGCTGCTTACGTAGTTGAAGACTCGCGAAAGTCATGGCGACTGGATCGACGGATTCCGTCGCAAAATCGCCCCGTTCGAACGCGTCGTCCAATTTCCGTCGAACGTCGCGAAAGCATTTGGATTTGCCGAGCGCCGGGACCGCGAACTCCGTTTTCCGCGCGACACCGATCGACGCGCCGTCGCCGCTCTCGCGGTGTGCGCGTTTAGCTTTCCGACCCGGGCTAACGGCGTCGTCATCGGCGAGGCGATTCCCACCTCGCCCTCGCTTGGGCGCGCGTTTACGCACATCGCGAGACAACACCGGTGGCGACGAAGCAAATTCTTGCTCCGCTGGCTCGGTCGGAGGTGCCGATTCCGAGTTCTCCGCGCACACGCGAAACATCTCCCGAAAGTCGTGGTCATCCGCCTCGCCCTTCGCGAGATTGGCAAACACGCACACCAATTGCACGTTGTCTCTCACGTAATGCCCGTTGGAATCTACGCGATCCACCGAGGGTTTGAAGCGCGTCCACGCCGTGTTCTCCGGGTCAGCTTGCGGTGGAACGAGAAACATGGGAAATCCCGTGAGTGCGCATTTTCCACGCTGCTGATCGTAGAGCCGCATCAGATATTCGGGGGAGGGCAAACCGAAGTCGATGTCTCGCTCTTCCGCTCCTCGTCGGGCGCTCGCAAACATGTCACGAATAACGCGTTCCGCGATGGCCCGCGTCCGTATTTGCGCATCGATCGCAGATGTCATTCGATCACTCGCGGATTCATCCGGAGAAGCTTTTGGGAAGTTTTCGAAGAAACTCGTGAAGTGTTGCATTTTTGATTTTTCGAGTGGACGTTTGCGCCGATTCCTCGTGAAACTACGATCGGCGGTCAGCGGTCCGGTTTGTCGGCGAGCTGTTCATTTCGCTGTTAGCTGGTCGCGGATGCGAGAATCGCGAATTGCGTCGCGGCGAGCGTGTTCATACCAAGGACTTTTCGCGGAATCGGCCGACTCGCGCACGAATGCCGACTCGACGCGCGACAAGTTTTCAGGTCGCGCGACGACGACGACGACGACCACCACGACCACGACCACGACCACGACCACGACCACGCGACCACCACCACCACCACCACCACCACCACCACCACCACCGCGACCGCGACGACGACGACGTGAAGATCGAGTCGAAACCAAATCTTTGGTGTATGGCCGACCGCGACCGCGACGACGATATCTCATGATTAAAAGATTCCGATAATACAAAGATTCCTGTGGAATCTTTTCACTATGGCACCGACTCGATAGTGAAAAGATTTCGATAATACAAAGATTCCATAGGTCGTACGACGACGACGACAACCATCATCACCACCACCGCGACCGCGACGACGACCGACCGCTTTTTGGGGTTTTCAAAGTACGAACGGAATATTCCGTAAGGAGCGAACAGAATCTTGTGTTTGGTGTCACCCGGTAGAGCGTCATCCGATGTCGACTCGGCGCGCGTCGAGCTTTTAGTTGCGCGACGACGACGACGACGACGACGACAACGACGACGACGACCGATTTTGGGGTTTTCCAAAGTACGAACGGAATATTCCGTAAGGAGCGAACAGAATCTTGTGTTTGGTGTCACCCGGTAGAGCGTCATCCGATTAGTATTTAAACTCGAACAGCTTTTAGAATTTTTTGGAAACGATGATCCACGACGCGACAAGGTGCTCGATGCATATGTGTATGGCGGAAACGTAGACAGTTTCGTAATCGTCAAACGGCTTTGCGAGTATTTTGGAAAAGAGGATCCACGATGCAACAAAGTGCTCGATGCATATTTGGCTCACGAGATTGAAGATTTTTATGCCGCCGAACAGCTTTTGGAATTCTTTGGAAAAGAGGATCCACGATGCGACAAGGTGATCGATGCATATATGGCTCACAGAGCCATTAGTCCTCAGAAAGCTTGACATATTTTTTGGAGGTCGTGGACGATACGAGGAATTGCTTTGGAAATATCAAAATATCCTACGCTATGCTTATGCACCTTTTGGGTTTCACCGACTTCGCAGCATTTTTAATGGTCAAATCCCCCTCGGCTTTGACGACGCACTATTCGATTTTTTTTTGAACGAATACTTTTTTCGGCCAAATATATCTCGTAATCCAGTGGCATACAAAGGTTCCGATGCATTTGTCGTCGAAGTGCTTTGCGATGAGTTCGGAGAAGAGGATTCAAAATGCGATAAGGTGCTGGATGCATATTTGGGCCGCAACGCCGTAGGACCAATTGAGGTCGAACGATTATGCAAATATTTCGAAAACCAGGACGAACGTTGCAATAAGGTGTTGGATGCATATTTGGGTCGCAACGCCCGTAGGACCAATTGAGGTCGAACGATTATGCAAATATTTCGAAAACCAGGAAGAACGTTGCAATAAGGTGTTGGATGCATATTTGGGTCGCAACGACGTAGGACCAATTGAGGTCGAACGATTATGCAAATATTTCGAAAACCAGGAAGAACGTTGCAATAAGGTGTTGGATGCATATTTGGGTCGCAACGACGTAGGACCAATTGAGGTCGAACGATTTTGCAGATATTTCGGAGAGCAAGATGCACGATGTGATAAGGTGCTCGAGGCATATTTGGCTCGTAAAACCGAAGATGAAAATGCGGTCGACAGCCTTTGCGAATTCTTCGGAAAAAATGATCCGCGATGCAAGAAGGTGATGGATGGCGTCCGTGAGATCGAAACAGTATCTGTGGATCACGCATCGAATCAAGTTTCGAACGTCGCACGGCTTCGCAAATTCTTTCTAGAAAAGGCACAGTCGTAGGCAGAATTCGCAACTCTATAAAGCAGTGAAAACGCGACAAAAGCTGTGGGAATCGCTCGCTCTCGAGAATTACGTCGTTGGCAGTATGCCGTCCTATGCGCACGGATTTCCGTCCTACTTACAACTTACACACGTATTTCGAGAATTCGCATTTTTTGTGTATTTCATCTAGACGCCTAGTGAGTGAGGGTAGGTCGGGGTGCACCACTATCTTCGTCTCCATGTCCCAGGAACCTCAAAATTCTAATTCCGTGTAAACTATCCAAGGTATCGACCGAGTGGTTAATAATAATTTGGGTACTACTTGGTACACCTACGATGTGTATGTATATGTGTGTGTGTGTGTGTATGCACGTGTACGAGACACACCATATATTATCTTTAATAATAAACAATTTCGATATCGAGCAAGTTTATCTCGTCATGTCTTGTTTTAACAACAAGCATGTCAACCGTTGGATCGATCGGGATGGTCGAGGATTGACTTCTCGTGGATATTTCATACTCCACGTAGCGTTTCTCATTCGTACTCTTCCACCGAGAAGGCGTCTAACTGGAATGTTACGTTAGTTATTGGTCCTATCGCCATCGCATAAGTTATAGTATCTTTGCTGATTGAAAACTTATTGTGACGAGCAATGATGCCTTGTTGAAAACTACGAACATCGACTTGCTCGACGCACGTTCGAATAAACTCTTTCATGATAAAAGTGCTAACCATAATCCACGTTGTATTTCTCATCCATATTTTCCCATCAAGAAGCCATCCCGCAACTTTCATTACGGTATCCGAAGCAAGAGGCGTATTTATTTTTCCATGTTCGTTTGCGGCAAGCATACGCGTCCTAACATCCGCAAACTCCTCAAAACTATCCAAACGTCTTTTTCGGAACATGTTTAATCGCGTTAAATGATCTTTATGGTGTTCCAAAGTGCTACGCCGCGCCTCTCCTTCCGTCAAAAAGCCGAGGGCGCTGTACATAGACTGTCCACGGTATAGGTACAACCAATTATAATTTACGCGACTATGTGGTGAAAAGCTTGCGTCCGATAATTCAATATCGATGTTTTGTTTCTCTTGGCTTGCGAGCGTCGCGGTGCGTCTGTTAAAGCATACCACGAACCACCGAACAAAATCGAGGTAATCGGTGGTGGACCAGTTGTCATCGTCATCATGCGGGTCGTAGTAGAAATACAAATGGATGCAGGCATTTAGGCTCGCGGGATCGGCTTGCGCCGTCAATGTGTTGTGAATGTCTGTAGAAAACAGGAAGCCTCCATGACGAAGTTCTAATTTGTTATTCCCCCCTTCATTATAAAAACGAAAACGGAACTCTTTATCCCAATCCGCATCCTCAAAGTGTACAGTAAGAGAACCCGCAGAGTAAAGCCCTTCGCGCAGTGCATTCCATAGTTCCGTTTTGAAGCGCTCGGATGCCGATTTTCCCATCTGCAGTCTTCTTTCGGCCTCAGATATCGTTGTACACTTTCGCATGCACTTATCGTACGTGGAGTATGTCGCGGTGGTATCAACCGCAGTCGTTTGCGTGCATTTATTTTTTTCACACCTGTAGCGATAGGTCATGTCTCTGTACGGCTGAGAGCCATTCTTGGGTATTGTCGTGACGTTGTACGACATGGGCACTACGTACGCCAGATAATTTTTGATGTTCACCTTTAATATATACGTTGTATATATTTATACGTTAAAGGTTACAAATAACAATTCTCGTTCCACGGAATATCAGTCACATTTTCCTGATTATACAGAGTTGTGAGCCTTATATATAAATCTTTCGTTCAGCACACGTGCACGCATTTTCGATATGTTAAGTGCGTTTTTTTGCTGGTTATGTTTTGGGGCTCGCTGACGACGATGCGTTTACTAAAGGAGTGACACCGTTCAAGGTTAAGAGGTCCGTATTCGGGGTTTTTGCGGCTAGAGTCGCGGTCTTGTGTGCATTCCGCTCGATATTTGGTTAGTAATGTCGGCAAACATTTCGGCAGTGATGTCCTAGTTGACACTCGCTCATGTTGCGGTTTCGTACCTCGATTGTGCTCGATTGTGTTTTTCTTGAGGAGTCCGTCGCGTGAAATGTGCGAAGGTTTCTTTTGCGCCCTCTTTATCTTATATCGCCGATCTTCCAATTCCATCTGGACGACTTCTTCATCAAACACGAAAATACGATCGCGGTCCATCTTTTGCGCGGCGCGAGGCTTGCACGTAACCGGATTCGTATTTATATATATATACACGTTTCGATCGATATACGCTATTCGAACAGAGTTTCATAGACACTCTCGAATATCCGTGAGCACCGAACGAATGTTCTTACCTCTGCACGGAATACCGTCCATGTGTGCGAGCACCGTATCGCACCAGGCGGCCACCGCCGACCAACCGTCGACCTCGACGTCGTTTGCGGTCATCCGCATAGGCGTCAAATTGGACCGCCGAGTCTCTTTGAAAAACCATTTGTTTGAGCAGTGCGCCAAAGCCGGAGCGTAAGGCACATTCGAAACCGATCGATGTTTCTTTAAACGAGTCATCGTTTTGGTTGCGTTCATAGCGTCGTCCATATAAAAAAGACTCATCCAAGAGAGTTCGCATTCTTGAGTGCAGGCGTAATGCAAGCTCGCGATTGCGAGTTCCCAGTACTCTTCGAATCTAAACGCGGATTGCTGCTCTTGTGAAGCGGGGTGTTTTTTTTTCTATACGTTTCCCCTATTTTTTGCATTTGCTGTTGGACATTCGTACGAATTTCGGACGCGCGCTCTGGCGACGCGTGCGCCAAGATTCCGGTGGCGGGGTTTCGACGGAAGCTCGCACCCCGACGGTCGACGGCGTCGGCGCGTAGCGTGGAAGCCCACGGTGTCGGAACGTGTCTGGAGAGCAGCAGGAATTCGGTGCATAATTGATATAACTTGTCGGGGATCGGAGCCTTTGTCTGCCGAATCGTCCACGATATCATACGCTCTCGCCACTCCGAGGTCACATATATCGTCCGCTCGGAGGATGCCAAGCACCATTCATTAAGTAGGCCTTTTGAGATTCCATCGACGCGTTCGGCGATGGCGGTTTTCACGAGAGTGTGGTATGAGTCCGGATTTTCCGATTGGGAATAACGGCATACGAGAATGGTGACCGACGCTACGAATCGGCCTACGGTGACCGGACTCATACGATTGACCAATCCCGCGCACACGTCTTGTGCGGCCTCTCGGTAAGATGCGTAGGGATCCGCGGTGTGCGTTTCGAAAAGTGCATTTAAGGCGTGACGTTCCGCGTCTGTCAATGTCTCGTCCTTGCATACGTCGTCCGTGTTGTGCATGAGCCAGAACCGTAGCACGGTCTGCAGGAGTAAGGAGCGAACAGAATCTTGTGTTTGGTGTCACCCGGTAGAGCGTCATCCGATGTCGACTCTGCGCGCGTCAATTTCGCTCCACTTTTATAATATTGCCACGAAAAAGTTCTCGAGAAGCTGTCATAAAATATAAAACTATTGAGGTATACGCACACATTGTGTTCGTGACAGTCAAAAAATGGCAAACATTCTACAAAATTAACGTGCGATCATCGCGCACAAGTCACTCGAAGATATACTAAGTACATCACGAAACTTGTTGAATTTTTCTATGAAGAATGTAACACTTAACCGCTTCGCATTTTTCACATGTCGAATGAATGGAAACCTCATCCACAACTTGTAAAATTGGTCGAATTTGCGCTTCTGGACCGCCGGAACTCCTTGCCATATACACCGTTTTGCCGCGTCGATCTCATCTTCCACGATCTTCAAGCGCGTCGGGCACGCGTTCTTACGAAGTTTTTCCCATTCTAGCTCACATAGCTTAACATATTCGCATTGCAACAACGTCAAGAAAAAACGCATGTTTGTATCTGAGATAGCCCGACTACCCAAATCTTTCGATAGCGTCAACACGGACTGCATCGACACGTTCGCATCTCGATGGGTGACAGTTCCCGCTTTGAGGCTCACGATATTGCTCGCGTAAGAGTGTAGAGTCGCTTCGATACACCCGACGGCCGAAGTTCGAAGATCAATACACGCCAATATCTCCATCGCTGGGTCGACGGGCTGGGCCGCGATATCTCCATGCTCGAACGCTTCGCGAAGTTTTTGTTCCACAGCGAGCATCGCTTTGGATTTCACCACCACCTCACGGTGCCCGTCGTCGGGCGTAACCATCGGAGCGAATTCGTTTTCGGCGTGAGCAACCAACAACGTCGTCGTCGTCGTCGTTACCCGCGATGCAGATCCGTGCTCGGTGATCGCGAGGTTCTCGACCGGCATCATCGCTGTATCCATCGCGTCTCCGTCGGAGGTCGTGATGACGGAAGGCGCGACGGGAGTGGCGAGGGTGGCGAGGGTAGCGGCGACGAGCGTCGACGTACGTGTCGCGTCTCCGCCGGGGGTCGTGCCGACAGAAGGCGCGACGGGAGTGTCGGGGGTGACGACGGGGGTGGCGGCGACGAGCGTCGACGTATGTATCGCGTCTCCGCCCGGGTTGCCGGCGTTCGCGATGACTCCGTCGGTCGCAACGGGAGCGGCGAGCGTCGTCGCGTCCGCGTTCTTCTGAATGTTCGAAATCGGAGCGATCGCTACCTCGGCCATCGTTTCGCTATCCGCTCGTCGCTTTTCGGCGTCGTCACCCCCGCGATACGGGTGAAAGTCGAAGGCGGCGTTGGCGTTGTCGTCGTCGTCGTCGTCGTAGTCCTCCGACTCCGCGCGTTCGTGACCGTATTGCTCTCGAAGGCGCTTCTGTTCGGCTTCGAAGCTGTCGTCGTAATTTACCGGCACTTCGATGTGGTCGGGTATCTTGAAGTCGAAGCTGCAATCTTCGAAGACGGCGTGATCTTCCGCGGGTGCCGAGAACACGACGACGGATTCGGTATCAGTTTTCTTCTTCCGTCCTCGCTTCTTCGGCGGTTCCTCGGCCGCCTTCGCCGCCTCGCTCGGCCGCTTACCGCTCGCGCACTCCTTCGCGGAGACGGGATGCGTCGTCGTCTGCATCGGCGTCGCCGTCGTGAGTCCCGCGCTCGCCGACCATTCCGCGTACCGACTCGCGTCTCCGCACAGCGGACAGCGCGCGTCGTTCGCGCGCGGGTCGCGGGCGACGCACACGCCGCACATGCAACGCCCGCAGCAGGGGAGAGGCGCCTGAATCGCGGGATGCGGCGGTCCGGGACAATCGGCGACATCGCACATCCGCACCGAACCCCGGGAGAAGAGGGATTTCGCGCGCGGCTTAAAAATGACGCCAGCCGACGGGGCGGAGCTCGCCGTTCGCGCGTGGTCGAAAGGGTGGAGCTTCCATTTTTTCGCGATGGTGACGGGAATGAAAAATCCATCTTTGAAGATCTTATCGGTGGCCTCCCGCGTTTCGCATTCGTCGAGCGGCAATTCGGGACGGAACTCCTCGTCGATTTTAGCGCGTTCTATGACGAGGTGCGTCGGTGATTTCCGAGAGTCGCCGGACTCAAAAATGATTTTTCGAACGCGGCACTTGTAGAGAAAACCGGTGCAGATAAAAGTGCCGCACACGTCGGGTTCGCGATACGCGCACTTGCAAAACTTCCGAAACGCACTGGCATACTCTAAACGGAAGTCGAACGCGTTGATATTTAAAGGCATCGTTGAATACGAGGAGAAAGTGTGCACACGGCTACAAGAAACCACGCTGCGGGTGAAAGAAAAACTCGCAGCGGTTCGAATACCGGGAGAGCGGCATCGCGGATCGTCGTGCCGTCGTCAGGCAAAATAATAAATTCATATTATTATGCCTGTGTAGAATACAATGTTAATCATTTCATTTCATCGAGAATCGTCGTCGTCACCAATCGAACCGCGCGAGTTGCGTATACGCATTCGAAAGCTCCTGCGCGCATCACCCACCGATTTTCGTCGATACGATCACCCGACGCGTCGCCATCGAAATCATGCCGAAAAGAATATAAGACGAATATGCGACGTGATATGGACTACGAATATGAGACGAATGTGGGAATACGAGACGAACATGAGATGTCGCGAACGAGGCGAAGATACCTTGTTCGCCTTGACGCGTCGGTAATAGATTGGACATTCGCGACTGGTACACAGCACCGTGTGGGTGAGATCGCCCTGGCATCGTTGACATTGCACCCACAGAGCCGATCGTCGCGCCTCCTCCCGTTGTGTCGCGGCCATCGCTTCCACGTACAACGGCACTCTTTGCGATTCGCAATGTTTGCAGAGCGCTTTCATCTGCGGGTGCCGAAGAGCGCGATCGAGATAAGTCGAAATTTCCAAAAACCGAGGAGAAAAACGGGGAGACGACGCTCACCTGCGGGGACAGTGGCGTTTTGCAGCCGACGCACGTCTCGCGGGAACGAGTGAAACGCATAATGCCCGACTTGCTCGCTTCCGGTGTCGTTTTGACGACGCCGCGGGTGTGATCGCCGGCGAATAAACCGCGACCTCCGTCGCTCAGGATCGGTCCAAATATCCGAAGCAGAGGTTGGGTGAGGTGATGTTCGAGATAATGCTGATAGTCGATAGGAATGTTACGCTCCAACGCCCATACGGGGTCCTCCGCCTTTTCGAACGCTTTCGCGCCCCTGGCCGCTTGCACGATGACGTAGGGCACGCGATCGCCAACTTTTGGAGCGGTGACGGGGTCGCGCTTTCTCATCTTGATGACCAGTTCCGTATGTGTCGATTTCACAGCGTAGGATTCGGGTTCCCGGGTGAGTCCCTTCGTGATCACCAGCGATGAAATATCCACTCGATTCATAAGCAAATCCGCGATCGTCGTTTTGACATACTCCACCGCGGATCGCGTGTCGCGGTGAAGCATGATACGCTCGAGGACGGTGGTGACCATATCCTGCGCGCGGGCACCGACTCAGACCGACGGAGATCGTCGACCGCGAAACGGTGAAGGGCGTATCCGCACCTTCACGAGCCGGCAATTGTCGCGTCGCACGGTTTCTATTCCCTTGGTGTCCAATTTGTCGTACTGCTTCGGATCGGTCCACACCACCCCGGCGTACCGCTTCTTGCTGATGAGTAAATACGGCCAGTACACTTTCTCGAATTCCAATCGGATGGGGTGCAGGAAGGTTTTCGTGATCCACTCCGCGGCCTCCGCTCCCAATCGCATGGACTCGGCCACGTCCTGCTCGACGAGACACACGTGAAGCTTCGAGCGATGAGATGATGAGATGATGAGATGATGAGACGATGAACAGCGCGTTTTTAACCGGGACGCGCACCTCGTGCTGAAAGTTGACCATCACCGAATCGGTATCGCCGTAAATCACCTGCGCGAGAAGGGTATCGAATGAACGATCGGCGACAGCGCGACAACGCGACAGCGGAAAGGCGAGCGAACGATCGGCGGCGGCAACGGACCTCGGCGTTATTCGCGTAGCCGTGAGCTGTAGTATATCGCTCCTGCGCGGCGAGCGAAGATGATTGAAAATCGGTATTCGAAATCTGCCCGGCGAACCGAGCATCACGATGGCGGTGCGCGGAAGCGGCTCACCTGCACGAGGCCGCGAGTGCGTTCGATCATCTCTCGTCCGAAAGCGGTGGTGCTCGCGGATATCTCAAGACAGGGCAGTTTTCCCACCGTCGCTCCGGTAAAACCGTACACAGAATTTGCGCTGACTTTGAGCGCTAATTGACGACCGTCCAGAACCGCTTTCAGCGTGGGATCATCCGTGCGTTTCATATCCGCTTTCGCGCGCTTCCTAGCCGCCAGCAGTTCTTCGAGAATTTCCGGCAGTACGCCTTTCTCGACATCGGCTTTCAGAAAAAAGTCACCCGTGGGAGATTTGGTGACCGAATCGGGGCTCATCGTCGCGACCGAGGCCGGTGAAACTAACGTGGAGTAGCAAAGATTACGCGCCATCATGATCGACGGATACAGGGAAGCGAAATCGAGAGTGGCGATGGGACGCTCGTAGAACCCCGCTTTGGCCTCCAGCACGGTGGCCCCTTCGTACGCTACGCCCGCCGTCTCCGACGAATCCTGCGCCACGCACCCTCGATCAATCATCGCGTATGCCAACCTCGGTGAGCGTTTCAAGTTCGAACGAAAAAAGCGGAGAGGTTCACCGGAGCGTCGTTGTCGGGTTGATGGGGCTTCTGCTTTTTCATATCGGGCAGAAGCAAAGCGCGGCCGCGCGCCTTGCGTAACAATTGAGAATACACCTGGCGACGACACCGAACGGAAAAAATGAGTTCCGCAAAAATCGGAGAAAGTACGGGGCTTCGAGTACGGGGAATATCAAGGCTCGCGAGAATCGAACCTTGATGCTTTGGCCGCGCGACAGCAGGTACGCCAGCGGAACTCCCGTGACGCGCGCCATCTCGATATAATTGTAGACGATGAGAAGCTTGTCCAGCAGCCGTTGCGGAAGATACGCGTCTTTCAAGCAATATACGGCCAAGCGTCGTCGCGTATGTTCGTCACCCTCCTGCAATTTGGTGATGGCGGAATGATGCACATCCTGCTCGAAAGCCCAGCCGCCCGGTCACGGCTCCGCGATCGAGGCGGTAAAGGTGGCGGTGGCGGGTTTTAAGGGGTTTTTCGTACTCTCACCTCTTTCCGATCGCCGAGAAAATGAGCCGACACTGCGTCGAGCGAGTACGAGCCCAATTTGTGGTCGCGTTGAATGGCTTGCATCAAATCCAGCGGCACTCTTCCGATTATGGTATAGGCCTGTCCGACCGGCAAAGAAATGAGCGAACGCCGAACGCGACGGCGAGAGGCGTCGATCGTCGCGAATCAGCAAAAACAAAAGTAGGTAGGAGTTCCAAATTGCGGACTCGCCTTGCTCTCGCGAGTGCCGTACGCTTTGGAACTGAAAACGGTGTCGTCGACGCTCACCGGCGTGTCCTTCACCCGTCCGAAGTACGCGAATCCGCGGACTCGAAGCGTTTCGGCGCGTCGCAGCAGATAATGGAGATCGAAATTCATGATGTTGTAACCGATGATCAAATCCGGATCCGACTCGCGGACCAATTCGGACCACGCGCGTAGCAGTTGGGCTTCGTCGTCGAAAGTGAGCACTTCGGCGTCGGTGATCGGCGCGCACGACCCGAGGGTGAGCACATTCTTGATCACCGGGTCCGAATCGCCTTGTTCGGTGACCATATTCGCAATCTGAATAACGCGATCGTGTTCGGGCTCGGGGAACTTTCCTTCGCGTCCCGCGCATTCGATGTCGAAACTGAGTATACGCAGTTTTCCGAGGTCTTGATACGGTCCCTGCGCGCCGTCGCCACCACCCCGCCGATCGGCCCGGTTTATTTTCGCCAATTTCGGTGGCTACTGTCGGGTGACCACCGTCGGTGACCGCCGTACCTCGGTTGGATAACTCGCCAGTTGATCGCACGCGATGTCGATCTCGTATTGACAGAGCGTGACCGGGGGTACGCGCCACTCGTATCGTCCGGCCGGGGCGCCCACCCAACTACCGCCGCCCACGATGTCGCGATCCACCATAAAGCGTAAAGGAAAAGGTACGCCGCATTCGAAGGTTTGCGCATCCAGAACCGCACCGCCGGGCACTCGCAGTCCGCTTTCTAGTACGGTTCGACAAGGCGTGATGTGCTCCGGAAGTTGCGTGACGATTTTCAGGTAAGATCGCTCGCCGTCGGGTTGATATCCCAAAATGTTTTTCCGAACGTGAATCTCGATGCGTCGAACGTACACCGGAGCGCGCGCCTTCGCGTGCACCCGTTCCGCCACGAACGCGTCGAGGAGCTGCCGAAGAAGATCGCGCGCGGCCGTCGACGCCATACTCGCGTCATCGGGCGCTCGTATCCAAAAATAAGGCTCGAAACCGTGCACGTGGGCGCATACGCTATGTCCCGCGCGCGTCACACCAAAGATGCGTAGCACGGGCACGGGACTCGGCGCTTTGGGAACCAGCGTGGCGTGCGCTTTTCCGATGATATGGTCGAGTTCGATTTGCATGAAAGTGATCGCATCTATCGAGGGATCGAGAGAGGGCGCGGCGGGTCGACGCCATCGCGAGTGAGCGCGCGAGATGCGCCGCCGTCGGCGATCGTCGTCGTCGTCGTCGTCGTCAACGACGCGGCGAGGTGACGAGGAGGACGTTCGTTTCCGCCGGTCGCGCGTAGTTTCGCCGGTTGTTCGCGACGTCGACGTCGTCGTCGTTGCCATTTCTTTTACTTCGTCGGAGGACTTTCAGTTAAAAATGTGCGCAATTATGCGCCATCGCTCACGAATACTTTTATTTATTGAATGACCACGGGCGCGATTCCGACCTTCGCGATCCCGCGATCCCGCGATCCCGCGATCCCGCGATAAAACCGAATACGCCCGTTCTTCTCTTGTATAAATCTGTGCGATATCGTATCGGCATACCCGCATACATCTATAGTTAAAAGGTACATCGCTCAATGTCTTTCTTGCGCTCGCGTTGGATCTAATCTGCGATGTTCGATTATTGGTTTCTTCTTTGGTGGAGTAAATCGAGAATCGGACCACTGCCACCGCTCCGCGCGCACCGCAGTCGCACGGCGACCACACCATCTCGCGACAGAACCGAGTTTCTCGACTTCCCCTTCATTTTCGACGGTCACGGAAGTCTCATGCGCGACTTCCGCGAGCAAGACACCGACGCCGCGATGCGCTTCTTCGCGGAGGCCTTGCTACATACAAAACTGGTCGTCCTCGATCACGGCATGCTGCAAAATTCCCAAGGCGTGGCGGTATCGAAATCTCGTGCCAAAGAACTGCTCACGAGCGCCGGACGAAAAGCCGCGGAGGAACTCGTGAGGAACGGGCGGAGGAACGGTCCGCCCTGGGCCGTGCGCGGGCTTCAAAAGATTTCGTACGACGAAAAAGAGTTACGTTTGACCTTTGGCACGCGAGGCAGAAATTACGGTCACACCGTCTACTTGGAACAGCGACATCGCGGCCTTCTTCTTGGTCACGATGTGAACTCTTCGGTCGCGGATGCGTTATCCACCGAACAACCGAACGTGACGCGCTTGTACGCTCTATCTCTACGTTTAGAATTTGAAACGCATCTCACGTCCTTCGATAGAGACCGCCATCTGCTGAACGGCATGCGTATGGGTACGACAGGGTAAAAATCGACATTCGAGTCACAATTCCGACCCACAACTCCGAACATGACCGTGCAATTTTTGCTAACCGATATCCGTATTCCGATTGAATGCGTCCACTTGTGACCCCTTCATGCACCCCTTTGCGACCCCCAATATACCCCTACGAATCGATCATGATAATGAGACTTCAGACTTTCACGCCAAATTTGAGCATGTGTCGAGCCTCCGTCTTTAGTACGGTCTCAGCCGGTCATACTGCCGGTATGCAAAGATCCAAACTAGACTGGAGCACCATCTCTGCGAGTCACGGTGTAACATCGGTAAATGTTTTTCAGACAGGCATCGTCTACCGCCTTGCCGAAGGCGCAACAATTCTCTCGGCGCTTTAAGAAAACCAACTTCCTGATCCTCGTGTTTCGATTTTTGTACAGCCTTGCCTGCGGGGAGATGTTGACCTTCGCGAGCTTTAGAGCTTTCTCGCACTCTCTGTCGTTCTTAAATCTGGCGTCGAAGTCGGTGACCCACTCGTCGAAGGCGATGCGTATATCGCTCACCCGGAGTGCGTCGGATCTCTCGGTGGGAGGAAGCAGAATCGGTTCGTAACGTTCTTCGAGCCAATCTTGGAATTGTTTTTGGTCGCCGGAGGGCGAAGCTGCGGTGTCCATCTTGACCATGGCGAGCTTGAGACGTTTCTCCTCGGCGTCGCATCGAAGTAGCGCCACTTCTCGCTTGCGCTTGACAACGTCACTGCGGTGAGTGGGGTGCTGGTGCTGATTGACGTCGCCGTCGACGTTGCTGCCGCTGAAATTGTTGTTGTACACGTTGTTCGTGATGTTTTGCACCAGGTTCGCTTTGATATATTTCGCGAGGTACTCCTCCAACTTGGCAACCGGTATCATCGACTCGGGCGCGTGGTGCGGACATGCGGAGTCGTTGCACGTGTCCGCGAGAATCCGATTGTCGGTGGTGTAATACGTCGAAATGAATTTTCCATTCTCGTCGCACTTTCGGCGCCTCTCGGCGCAGGGGGTCATCGCGACCATCCACTCATCGGGGAAAAATGTCCCGTCGTCGCGCTTGCGTTTGTTCACCGTCATCGTGTACGGTCGTTCGCACGCCGATCGACCTGCTTTGCTCGCGCACAAGTCGGTGAGCAGCTCGTGGAGTACAGGGTGCTTGAGGCCGTCGTCTTCCATAACATCGTCGCGATCGCCAACTTCGCCATCATCAACGGCGACCTCGTCGCTCTCACCGACCCCGAGAGATCCCGCCCCGACTTCTTCGTCGTCATTCCGTTCATCGCCGTGGACCGCGGTGAGATCGGAGAGCATGCGACGTTTCGTGGCTTTGAGCAGATTCTCACGTCGCCGATCGTATCCGATATAAATGACATGCACCCCATCCTCTTTCTCCGCGAGGGTGGGAGTGGCGATGGCGTGTAGAAGAGTCTGTGTCAATTCGGTTTCTCGATGCGGATGATCCCACATCGGATTGAAGCGCACGATGATCATACCGACGTCGGGACGTTGGTCGTGAAGCTGCTGCTGACGACGAATCTCGCACGTGACCTCGTATGTGCGATGGCATCGTTCATCGACTTCCAATACGACGGTGTGCTCCGGCAACACGTACGTGAAATCGGGACAGTATCGCGGAACACGGTCGCATACGTCCGCCGTTCTATCGCCGATGGGCTCGTCGTGATACGAATATTGCGCGAGACGCTCGTCGGAGTCGAGCCACGCTTTGACCATAGCTTCGTGTTTCTTACGCGTGCGGTAGTAGTCGCTGCACGTTTTACAGACGGTATTCTTCGCGGCGACAGGAAACAATCGACAGATGCTGCAAAACCAACCTCCGCCATGTTCGCGACATCGACGAGAATTGGCCCCGCATCTCGCGGGGCGTTTATCGCAACCGAGCGCGTCACAAGTGGTGACCATAGCGGCTGGTATTTTCCGTCGATGATACACTCGGTGAACGACCGTGGACGATAAGTGTCGAGATGACGAGCGTCAACTTCAGTAACAGTCGCGTTTCGAATTCGTCAGCGGTCTTTCCACACCGTGCGAGTTCTCTTCTTTATTTCATATTACCTTACTCGGTTTGGCTGCGCGGACTCGATCTCTACTATCGGGTCCCCCGCTCGATGACGACGAGGCGCACCGGGCTCCAGATCGAGATGATCTAATAGAATCGGGGATCGGGGAAGTTCTCGTGTCGTTTATATATATATATATATACGCGCATAAAAGATCGTATTAACAACGTCCGAGCCGTCGAATGTATCGTCGACACACCGACTCGGTCGTATAAACGGAAAGTCACATCACCCCATACCTACTATGATGTATTCCGATAGGTCCAGATCTTCAAATTTTCGCAAAAGACGGGATCGAAACACTTACTGTATACAGATTTCCATCGCGCTCGGCGTCGCGATTCTTTTGGCTCTTCTCGTGGGGTTTGTCGTGGGAAGAGTCACAGCGAAATCGAACGACAACGACAACGACGACGATGACAACAATCGCAAGCGCGATCACCACGTAACGGCGACGCCTATTCGCATCCATCGGCACGAAGCGCCAACTTCCGTCGCGCACAGATGGACGTCGTCTCACGAACGTACCTCGTCGATCGGAACGTATTCCGATTCATCGCGAACGGACGGTGTCGACGTAATTCTGGACGTGGTGTATCCGAATGTCGCTCGCGACAACTTCGAGAACTCGACGTTCATGAGGGAGTTGAAATCGCAATTGTTAGCCAAGATGTTCGAATCTTCCGGCGTGATGGCGAAAAGTATTCGCGCTCACGAAATACGCGACGGCGTCTTCGACGCGACACGTGTACGACTGATGATACCTTTCGACGGTGAGTACCCACCAATGTCCCGATCGGTCGATAGGAGACAGTATTACGATCACGCTACCTCCGATGATGCCGACGATAATCACGAGAAACGCGAAATGCCCGCGCAGGAGCCGATGGCGGTATCGACGCCGCCGCTTTCTCGACCAAGCTGCGAGGAAATAGTACCGCGATGTCATCTCGGGAAGATGCTCCGGACCTCAACCGACTTTTACATTTCTTGATAGATGTGATGCACGTCATTCAACGTGATCTGTGCGGAAGTTCGCCTCCATCCCCGCCTCTTCCCAACACTCCTTATCCTCCTTCTCATTCCCCTCCTCAGTCCCCTCCTCATTCCCCTCCCGATCATCCGGCTCATGCTCAACCCCCCCCGCCGGTGTCGCCAACGGGGCCCGCGCCTAAAACATGGCGAGGCATCTCGATGACAGGCTTGGAAACCGGGCAACCCAAAAGTGCCAAAAACGCGCATTCTTCCGGTGCGGGATTTTGGTTATGGTCCAAACAGCAAAACTACGGAGGCGACTCCTCGAATACTCGGGAGTCCGTGCAGAATACCATCGCGAACATCGCCAAAAGCTTAGTGAGTTCCGATGGATGGAACGCGAACGTCGTACGCGTGCCTTTATGCGCCTCGGCGATCACACAAAATTATCAAATTCTCGATTGGAACGATCAGGTCTTGAATCTGTCGTATCAGGATCTGATCATCAGCGTCGTGAACGCCGTGCATTCTCAAAATCCATTCGCTATGGTTATTCTGGATATGCATCTGTGGGCGATGTCGGTTTCCAGTTCCGAAGATCCATCTTCGATCAGCGACGGTACTTCAAGCGACAGGATACAATCACCCGATGTCAGCGATTGGTACGGTGAGTACACGAGCAATCGTACAGGTTGCACCTACAACGAGGGCGAGCGCGACACGTTTTGGGCCTGCCCGATCGCCAACGCGGACGGATGCACCATAGACAATTTGATGCGTCGAACCATGCAAAAAGATGGCTTTACTCCCAAAACCGAACCCACGGGATGTCACGCCGGTTATCCCATCGGTGGCACGGTCACGAATCTCGAACATTTAGAAAATGCGGTTTACATCGTCGCCGATCTCATCCAAGAAGTCAATGGCGCTGTCGCGATCGAATTGTACAACGAACCCTATCAACGATACAACAACTTGGCGAATCTACCCAAAAAATTGTACGCTTGGGATAAATGGTCAACCATTTTCGATCGACTCATCAAAGCGGGACGCGCGATCGACAAGGAGATCATCCTGATCGTCGCCGGACACGATTGGGCATACGATTACAAGGGTGTATCCGGTAATGTCGGCCCGATCGATAATTCGTCTTTGATCACCTGGGGAACCGATCCTCGCGTTTGGTATAACATGCATCCGTATCAACATGGGGCGTGCTGCGGCGAAATTGGTCTGACTACGGATAAATCCAAAGATGATCCCCACGAATCGGGCTTGTGTATGTACGCCGGAACAGCTCCGGGCGTGCTTCACACCGCGTCCGATGCCAAATATCCATCCGATCCGTTGACTTGCGACTACGCGGGATTCGCGCCTACGGCTCCCATCAAAGTACATCCGTGCTCTTGGGTGAGCAAACTGGATGCGCCTAAGATATCATGGTTCGGATTCACAACACCGACGGAGGGTTTCTGCGGCGGGGATTACGAACAATGTCTTTGCGAAAAATCCGTGGAACAGGGTCAACCGATCAGCGTGAATTGCTCGGCGCATGGTGGGTATAAGACGAAGGCGAGTTGCGACGCGGCGACGGCCGATGAAGATACCGCGGGCGGTTGGTCCAAATACGTACTTCCTATGAAGAAATACGGCGGTGAAATTATTGCCACGGAATTCGGCTCGTTCGACTGCAGCAGCGAGTTCAATCGGCGTTTCATCGAATGGGCGGATACGAACAACGTGCATTGGACGGCTTGGGCGTTGTGGATTCAAAACGCGGGAGGTCCGCCGGGAAAGAGCGGGACTCCGAGCGAGCAAGGATCTTCGTGCGGTTACCCTTCGGTGGTTAAATCTTTGACTTATGAAAATGAAAAGATCGATTTCGATCGCGGTCACACGAGTTTCAATGTGCGGAGCACGATCGGTATGAATTGCGAAAGTAGTTTGGACAGCTGTCTACGGTTTCTCGGTGGCGAGACGGCAAAACTCGAACCCATGCCATGGGGAGGGCAATTGGTGTACAATCGATTGACCGGAGCAACCCCCGCACCGACTCCGACCTCGAGTCCGCCTCCGCCTCCGCCTCCGCCTCCGCCTCCGACTCCGACTCCGACTCCGACTCCGACTCCGACTCCGACTCCGACTCTGACTCCGACTCTGACTCCATCACCATCTTCAACAAATCCGTTTTATGACAAATACTATGTACCCGATCCAGAATTTCAGGAAAACATGCAGGACTTTCTCCGCAGACACCGAAACGAGAGCGCCGCCTTCAAATCACGAGCCGAATTTTACTCCCGACAAGGAAGCGCGTTATGGGTGTCTAGCATCGCGGAGATCGAAACAGCCGCCGCGTTGTTGAAACACGCCCAAAATATCAGCCAGGTCGTGACGATTGGCAAAACACCACTCGTGACGTTGATCGTATACGATCTGCCCAATCGAGATTGCAACGCCAAAGCGTCGAACGGAGAGCTTTGTTGCGGAACGGTCGATGTACAAGGCGTGTGCGATCGAAGCAGCAACACGGACAACGGTGCTTGCGCGTCCGGGTTGGAAATCTACAAGCGGGATTATATCGACGCGTTATACGGAAATATATCTTTGTATGCAAACGACGTCGAGGTCGTGCTGGTCATCGAGCCGGACTCGTTACCCAACTTGGTGACGAATTCGGGTAACCCCGGATGCGCTAACGCGGCGACTCGGAACGCCTACAAAAATGGCATCCGGTACGCGGTGAAACAAGCCATCGAACGGTTGCCCTCCGTGTCGGGTATCTATTTGGATGCCGCGCACGGTGGATGGCTAGGATGGCTCAACAATCTACAAGCATACCTCACGCTCGTGAAAGATCTCGAGATCGCCACACATCTCCGGGGATTTTCGACCAACGTGGCCAATTACCAACAACTCGGTAGTAAAATGTGCCCTTTCGATGAAACCGGCGGTCCATCGGGTCAAAACACCTACTGCTTGAATCGACAACATGATGCGGACCAATGTTGCGATGACCCTTGCGCGCTCGAAAATCAATACAACGCGGGCAATACCGAACTCAATTACGCCAATCTGTTGTACGTCAACGCGAAAAGAATATTACAACAAGAAATGAAGATGATCATCGACACAGGGAGAAATAATCCCGTCGATCCGTCGCGTACAAATTGCGCAAATTGGTGCAATATCTATCGAGCTGGCGTGGGTGCTCCCCCAACCGCCGACACGTACAACAACACGGTACTCGACGCGTATTACTGGTTAAAAACACCCGGAGAGAGCGACGGCTGTTCCGCCGCCACGAATGTCATCGAATGCTCTCGTCACGACGATATGTGTAACTCCGCGGACAGTATCTGCAAAGGGTGCAACTCATCGATTTCCGATATGCCCGACGCACCGGAGGCGGGAAAATGGTTCGATTACGGTATGTATCAACTTGTGATGAACGGACAATACGAAACGGACGATATGCGTAGCCCAGATCCCGCGATCCCGCGATCTAGGTAAAAACCATCGAGACCATCTGAGACATCGAGACCACGGACCGACGCCATCGTGAGCGAGCGCGCGAGACGCTTCGCCGTCGGCGATCGTCGTCGTCGCCGACGCGGCGAAGTGACGAAGAGGGTAAGAAGGCGAAGCTGATACGACTGGCCACTCGACAAGAGTCTTGTCCGTGTTATGACGAAGAAATGGTTAAAACCACCTTACGCATCGCCTTCGACGAGTGGGTCGACGACTTCGACGCCAGATTTAAGAACGACGGAGAGTGCGCGAAAGCTCTAAAGCTCGCGAAGGTCAAAATCTCCCCGCAGACAAGACTGTACAAAAATCGCAACACGAGGGTCAGGAAGTTGGTTTTCTTGAAGCGCCGAGAGAAGTGTTGCGCCGAGTGACGTCTGAGAGGAGTTCTTCCAAAAAGTAAGAGGCGCAACTATTAATAGGCATGTATGTATGCAGATGGCCTGTAAGCTAACTATTCTTGCATCTTTAGTTGCTGGTCTCTTCGCTCGGAATCCTCGTCGATCAATTCATTATGGTCACGTTTTTTGCCCCTTGTTTCGTTCTTCTCTTGACGCCAAGTCTTCGGCGTCGGCAAAGCCGTAGCCGGTACCGCAACAGGCCGCGCGGAGGGATCGGTTCGGACCGCCACATTCCGTTGTCCACAAGTTGTTTAACCGTGCTAAAAGCGTCGGGTAGCGCCGTGTACAAGGATGTGGTGTGGAAGATATCACGAATACGATCATACGAGCTCGAGTCCGGTATGGCTTTGTTAGAAGCAAAAAAACCGAAGCACGAGTCCCGACCTCCCGACCTCCTCCCGACCTTTGCGATCCCGCGATCCCGCGATCCCGCGATCCCGCGATCCCGCGATCCCGCGATCCTGTACAGTGGCAGTGACCTGTAAGTGGCAGATCTCAGCCTCCGCGCGACCTCTCGCCTTCGCGCGACCTCTCGCCTCCGCGCGACCTCTCGCCCATTCTCGTCGTACATAAAGCGTTTTCCTGCTCGCCACCTGTAAACGTCTTTTTCATCCGCGTCGACGAGTGACACCCTCCCGAACTATTCGTACGAACAGATGGCCGATTCTGTAATCTCCGCCGAAAATGCTTGCACGGCTTCATCTCCCGCAATTCGTAAAAGGTGCGCGTTATCTTCCGAAGAGAGTTTGAACACGGTCGCGCTTGCTCAAATCACTTACACGAGGCTTTGCAACGGCACAGCCACCCGCAGGCGCACGCGACCGATGCCTTGAAGAAGAGAAAAGGGGCTTACGAGATTCGCATCGCGATTATCGACGCTTACGAACGCGCTTTTGAAAAGTTCAAAAAGGCGAGCGTTTTGCGATGTCCGTTATGTTCGAAAGAGGTTGCAAAAAAACTGCCGTCGTGCGAAATCCAGAAGACGTCTCCGTGTCTACAGTATTGCGTTCCCTTGGATGGCGGTGCCAGCTGTCGGCATTTCAAATACGAATGGGACGAAGCGAACGCGGCGTTGGGAGCCACTCGAAAAGCGTTCTTAACTCCGTTCTGCGGATTCTGTTTTGCATTCAGCGACGAAGAATCGATCGTTGTAGAAAGACACGCTAAGCACTTTTGCGTTATGAACCCAAACAAGGACGAGGCACCCACGGCCGCGCACCTCTCGAAGCTGATCTCATTTCAGCTGGATAAGGCGGAAAGTTTCGAAACAGATAAACATACCAAAACAGTGCTGCGAAGTTTTAGGAATTCGAATGACCGAGAACTACAATCGAACTTCGTATCACTGAATAATATATGAGAGATGGAGACAACGTATATGTTTTATTATTATTAATTTTCAATGACAATTACAATTTTTGTCGCGGATCCATGTAGTTACACCGAATCGCGTGTGCCTCCGCGAACATCCGCGAACATCCGCGAACATCCGCGATCATCGTGCCTTTCGCAACCTCCGCGACCTCTCGCCCGTCGTCGTCGCGCATAAAGAGGATTCCTGCTTATTTTTCAAAACACTTCCGACACGCGCAAGCTCTCGAGCTTTTGCCTTTTCGACTTTCATAGTTCGGACTGTCGATCATTTGTAAAAGTATGTACAGCAAAGACTAAATCTCTTGAGGAACTTATCATTGTCGAGAAAGGCATTGATTCCGGTCATTTTAGACGTGCCGGTCGCCGTATCCGCCCAACCGTCGACGAAATCGCAACATACTGGAGCATGCTGCGGTCGCTTCAGATTTTAAAGATGACTCGGCGGTATTATGTCATTTTCGATTAAATGTCGTGTCCTCTACGGATCAAATGCTCTCGTAGACAGGCTTAGCCATTCTATGGACGGAATCAACCTGTAACCAATTTATTTCTTGCGCCCTGTAAGGTGCTTGTGGTTTTTATTTTGTTACATTTTGTAAATGTTGGGTATAATACCCAATTCGACAGTCTACGTTCACGGCAGCGTCTTGCAGAGACGCTAGGATCCGGTTAAGGACTTGGTGTTCACGCTCTTAGAAGAATATGGAACGCAGAAGCCTGTCAGGCAGAATGCCTCAAAGGTGCTCACGTTTCTTATTGATCGACGCCAACTACGATTGGAGCGTGCCGATCCAATGAGAGGAGCCGGAATATGTTTTTTGATTTACAAAGTCATTGTGCGGCAAGAGATTCAACCAGACCGGGTTTTATCGACATCGTTGTTTTTACGCTCGTATGGCTGCTTTCTGGACCTGAGCGGAATATCAGAGTTTATCCAGCTCAAAAGATCCGCCTGTACCGCTTCCCGAAAGTCGTCAAAATCAATTGTATCTAACCATTGCAACTCGGGCGGTAGTTGACCCTGTTGCGAATGATTTTGAACATATTCTAGAATATAAGCGACATATGGTTCAATATTTATTTCAGGAATCTTGTATACGTTTACATCCGATGCTTTCGGCATTTGCATGATTGCCGACATTATGCTCGCCGCGTGTTTTGCGGATGTATCTGATTAGGCATCGGCGGTTGTATATAGTTATATCGTCGGTCGCTGCGCGTGTCCGCTTGTATTCGATTTCGATCAAATACAAGATTTCCCGATATATTCCCGAAAATTCTCCCTCGAGGTCGATCTCGAAAGCATAATTTCACGGTCGCAACATGACCTCCCCTGCGTGCGCGCGACGAGTCGCCGAGCTCGCATCCGCCATGGTGTTATTCCGCGACACTCAGGTGTTGGGAACTCGCGCATATCGGAAAGCGCGACGGACGAATCGTTGCACGGTGAGCACCGTCTTTCTATACCAAGTCTTCGCCGCGCTTTTACAAAAACGCGGCGTGATCATCGACAAAAAGCCCGTGGCGAACGTCGGGATCGCGTTCACGAAATTGAAACTGAAATCGGACCACAACTTTGTAAACCCGTGTCTTCTTCTCAAAAGACGAACGGGCGGAGCGATGTTGCTCGAGACGACTCCGGTGAAGGACGACGACGACGCGATAGAGGTGGAGCATTTCGTGTTGACTTTACGCACCGTCGACGGAACCGCGTATCACATCGACATCACGGCGGCGCAATTCGACGAATCGAATGCGAATTCGCCGCTGGGTTATCCTCTGCTCGTCGGAAAAGGCGCGACACCGGCGTATGAGAACTTCGAGGTGACCGAATTCCAAGAGGAAAGCGCGTTTCCGCGGTCTCATCCCATGAGCAGCTTCGTCGACTTGACGCTGAAGTGTCTGAGCGAACTGGGAGATACGAACGATTGGCCCGCGGTCTGGGAAACTTATTACCGAGCGAGAAGCGAGCGCGATGCATGCATGGAAAACATCGATGTAATTCACAGTCCGGAAAAGCGTGGCGTCGGACCGTCGTCAGATCGACGGACCGGTAGCAGGTTTTAAAACCACCTTACGCATCGCCTTCGACGAGTGGGTCGACGACTTCGACGCCAGATTTAAGAACGACGGAGAGTGCGCGAAAGCTCTAAAGCTCGCGAAGGTCAAAATCTCCCCGCAGACAAGACTGTACAAAAAATCGCAACACGAGGGTCAGGAAGTTGGTTTTCTTGAAGCGCCGAGAGAAGTGTTGCGCCGAGTGACGTTTGAGAGGAGTTCTTCCAAAAAGTAAGAGGCGCAACTATAGGCATGTATGTATGCAGATGGCCTGTAAGCTAACTATTCTTGCATCTTTAGTTGCTGGTCTCTTCGCTCGGAATCCTCGTCGATCAATTCATTATGGTCACGGTTTTTGCCCCTTGTTTCGTTCTTCTCTTGACGCCAAGTCTTCGGCGTCGGCAAAGCCGTAGCCGGTACCGCAACAAGCCGCGCGGAGGGATCAGTTCGGACCGCCACATTCCGTTGTCCACAAGTTGTTTAACCGTGCTAAAAGCGTCGGGTAGCGCCGTGTACAAGGATGTGGTGTGGAAGATATCACGAATACGATCATACGAGCTCGAGTCCGGTATGGCTTTGTTAGAAGCAAAAAAACCGAAGCACGAGTCCCGACCTCCCGACCTCCTCCCGACCTTTGCGATCCCGCGATCCCGTGATCCCGCGATCCCGCGATCCCGCGCTCAAATGTTTCGTTTTTCAAAAAAATCGGAATCTTTTAAAACCGAGATCGGACTCGCGTCACTCGCGCGACAACATGAATACCACCGAAGGAGCGGACGAAACCGCGGCGGTCGGTCGCGAAGACGCGCCGCGAAAAAAACGGATCTATCGACGTCTGACCCACAAAAGAGCGACGTACAACACCGAGGAGGAGCGCGTCGCCGCGCGTCGAGCGCGCGACTCTCGTCGAAAGCGAGTTGCGCGTTCACGGGAAGGCGGCCACGACGCTCGATCGCTGACAAGCCTGATGCGAGCGATCATGCCCAAAACGACGCCGGAAATGGTGCGGCGAATGCTCGCAAGCGGAAGCGCGGCCGGATATACCATACCGACCTCCGAGCAGGAGATGGGGCGCTTATTCGCCGAAGTGAACCTATCCGCGTTGAAAAATACGACATTCGTCGATTTGGGGTCCGGCTCCAAAAGCATCAAGAGAGCCGTGGAAAATGAATTACCGCTCGCGACGGTCACGTGCGTGGATAAGGTGAGAATTCGTGGAGACCGCTTTTATATCATGTCGAGGGTTTATAAAGCAAACATTCGCGCCGATTGTCGACGCAGGAAGCGAGCAAAAATCCCGACGTCTGCATCGATCTGCTGGATGTGCCGGCCTGCACACGCGCGGGCGTATACGGGCGCGTGAATTACATCACGAGTTGCGAGTGGTCCCTCGCCGATCTGATTTTGCCCACAGCCACGGGAGTCATGGATGAGATGCTCGCCGCGCATGTCTCGGCCGATTACATCGGTAACGCGACCGAGGTGACTCCGCAAATGAAGCTATCGGCGTTATTGCAGCTTTAGTGTACGTGCCCTTCATATTTAACTAACGGGGCCTTCCGTGAATTTGCCGCGCGCAGGCTCGTCGCGCGTGGTTGGAGCCGTTCCAGCGAGAAAATAGAATGGTATGCATTTACGGATTGGAGATCGTGAAAATGGTCGCGGGCGCCGGAAGCGACGCGCCGAGGGGTAGAAACGGCCGGCGAGCGGTGTGGTTATTGTTGTTCCGCAGCGAGAAAATCAAGAAAAAAGTCATGCGCAGAGGCGGCGCCTGGCATTGAATGAGTGTCGTGGCCGTATCTTCTACGGCTTGTACAACAATCACACGGGACATAATCATATACACACATCAGCGCGGGCCCGTTTTTAAGTGATTTATAGCACTACGCTCACTGTGCCACTAGTTGCGGTCCTCTCCTAACATTCTCGCTCTATATCGATAGAAAAAGCACTCCCAGGCACTCGAGAGATCCCGTCGGTGTCGTTTTTGAAGAGCCCGTGACGACCACCACAATTTCACCCGTCGCCGCGACGCGGATTGCGAAGGCTCTCAATCGATTGACGCCCGTATCCCACGCGGTGGAAAACGATCGACCGCCATCGAGCTCCACGCGTCCCGATTCGCATTTATATCGATGTATCGGATCCGATAATCTGCAATCTTCCATCAGCGCGAACGACATCCACCACTCCGGCCGGCTGCTCCAATCGAGCCGGAACGCGGCGTAATTCTGCGCACGGACGCGAGTTACGCGAAGCATGAGCGATTTCGCAAAAGCACCTCTCGAAATTCCAACGCGCGCGATCGTGATCACTCACCTCATCCATTTTAACCGTAGCGTCTTCGACATCCGCCACCGCTTCGAGGTCTAACCAGCAACTCTTTTTATGCAAAAGGCGGCGCTCGAGATCGTCCGCGTCGCCTCGTTTCGCGAGTTTCGCGCTGGCTTTGGGATCGGCAACCGCGCCGTTCTCGTGCATGGAGATGATACTCTGCATCATCGACCGGCACTCCTCTTTCGTTCGAGGCATGTTGATAATGATCACAGGCGGGAGTGAATGCGGCTTTATGCGCTCGACGCGATCGCGGGACTCGCGGGACTCGCGGGACTCGCGGAATTGGCGCGATGGTGAATGATAAATAAACGAACGTATTTCGAATGGCATCATAATAATAAGCAGCCTCGACCGCTCGCACCGCTGAGTGTCGGCGAGCATCGATACTCCGCGAGCGATGATGACGACGATGAATGCCGGGTCCGCGGAATTGCTGCTGATGCTTCGTTACGAATTTCGCGACGAACCGGGTTTTGTTGGTCTGGATTTGTACGGGGCGGATGAAACGGGTCGCGTCGCGCATCGCCGCGTCGATTTTTGTAGAGACGGCGCTGAATACGCGCCGGGGCGATTGCTGTTTCGGGTCGCGGAGCGGCTGCTCAACGCGGACTTTTCGTATCATAGAATGACAGAGGAAATCGGCGCGCATCTATCCGCGGTCGGGGTTAAGCCCGCGAACGTCGTTTACCCTTCAAACGCTGTGATTTTGTCTCCGGGTGGAGCGTGTGATGCGGAAGCGTTCTGCGACGTGCGCTTTCTGACGGCGGCCGCGACGAAGCGGGCGAACGATGCGCTGCGCGCCATCATGAACGGACCCCCCATTTACGCCGTGACGCGATCGGAGACCGCGTTTCAGCAATTCTTGGCGGATCACGCGTTACATCCGTATTCGTGGTGGCGCTTCGACGGCGACGCGGGCGACGGCCCACCGACGCAAGCGAATCTGTTACTGCCGCGTCAAATGCGAACCACCCTTCGAATACGCTTGATCCGCGTGTCGCGGCAACACGATCGCGTATCCGCGGTGCATACGATGGCGTTATCGAATGACGCGGACGATGCGGACGACGCCGCCGTTCGATCTATCGTCGACTCCGACGAGAGAGCGCTGCTGCGCACGCTTTTCGATTACTGGAAGAGCGACGAGCCGCATCTGATCGCGGGGTTGGGTTTATCGGGAACCGATTTTCCATTCTTGATGCGACGAGCGCGCGTATGGGGACTCGCGGATGAATTATACCGCGCCTGCCCATGGAAAAGCGCGTTGCTGGTTGATCTGGATCGGGTACGTGTTTTTGGGCGCGCTGCGTTCGACGATGATTTTTCTTTCGCGGGGCCACTGACCGGCGATCGCACGCAGGAGCGAGACGCGCGCGCTTTCGTCGCGCGACGGCTGCCGGAGCTGGCGTCCGCGCTCGACGGCGGCGATGGCGACGACGACGATATTGCGAGCTTGGTTCGCTTGCATTCGGCGCTCACCCGGTCGCGTCTGCTGGAGCGCGAGTTGTTCACGCACGCTATATGCTCACGCGAGCTGCGCGGAGAATCGCGCGCGCTGGCGGCCGGGACGGTCGCGCTGCATTGCTGGCGAATGTGGGGATTGCGGGCGAACCCGCCGCGAATTGCGGTGGTGCAAAAACCGTATCACGTGGACGAGGAAGCGCGCCGGGCGGCGGACGAGAGAAAGCTTCGCGACGAGTCGCGAGAGAAGCCGGGGGGGTATAATCCCGAGCCGGCGACGGGATTGCATTCGGGGATCGTCACCGTTTACGATTTCGCCTCGTTCTATCCCTCCATCATCGCTAGTTATAATATCGGTCACGATACGGTTCTGGAGAGCGCCGACACCGACGACGAAGCGATTGTTCGTATACCGGTGATTCACGCCGGTGACGCTCGCGGCGACCGTTGTCAATGCTGCCGCGACCCGCGTTTTTGGAGCGCCGGCGCTTCGCGGACGCTCGGAGTCATCGCGGGCGCACACGCGGAAACTCGAGTGTGGGCACGCTCGCAGAACCAAGACGAGAGACGCGAAGACTCCCGCGACATCAAGATATTGCCCGCCTCGCGAAGACGTTCTCATCTCGTCGATATGATGCAATATCTGATTGAGACGCGCGAACGAATTCGAGGCGACGACGACATCGCGGCGGATGTGTGCAAATTGATCGCGAATAGCGTTTTTGGTATGCTGGGGCGAGAGCGCGGCGACCATCCCAATCCGATGCTTCATCTTCCGAGCTATCGCGCGATAGCGCTTCTGGGTCGAGCTCACTTGCTACGCGCCGCCTGTCTAGCGCAAGAGAGTGGCGATCGCGTGGTATACGGCGACACGGACTCGATATTCGTCGCGGAATCGGTCCCGACTTTGGGGGGTCGCGACTCGAGCGACGATCGCGCGTCGCGGACGACGAGGTTCGTGGAAGTTCTGAACGATCGAATACGCGAGGCGATGGATTACCCAGCGTTGCGGGACGCTCAAATGTCGGCGTCGGAGTCGGGCGCCGTCGCCGATTATCCGTATCGCGTGCATCTTCGCGTCGAGCGCGCGTTTCGTTCGCTTTACGTATTCAGTAAAAAGGTCTACGCGTACTTGCCCGTCGTGACCGGCGCCGCCGACGGTGATATGTCCGGCTCGCGGGTAACCATTTCGGCCTCGCTTTTCATCGATCTCTCTTTCGGCGCGTTTGAATTGGAATGAACGTTTGTATAGCGCGTTAATCATTCGATCGCGTATCGCAGGTGCAGCTCGTCGGATTTCCAAACAAGCGCCGCGGTGAGTGAACGGTGTACGGCGCGTAATGAATTCCCCCGATCTCGCCTCTCATGCCACCGACCGAGCTTCGTCGCGCGCTTGCTGGTTAGCTCTGAGTTCGGTCGAGAACCGGGAACAGGTGACGAGGATGAGCGCCGGGCGCTCGCGAGATTTTGCGTGAAGGAGCGATTCTTCGCGGCGGGCGCTCTGGACTCGTTATCGACCTTATGCCGGTATTACGCGAATCGTCCATCGCCGACATCGCCGTCATCGGTGAGTTTTCCGTCGCCGCCGATGTTTGTATCGCTGTCGAAGTTGTTGCGCGGTACTCTCAGTGTGTGCTCTCGGAGCGCGGGGAGGGCGTGTGCCTTCCGCAGCTCGACGTGAACGCGTCATGGCACGCGGCGGACGCCGAGATGAGCGGCCATTTTGCTCGCTCCGACTTTTTCAAGCAGAAGTGGTCATGCGTGAAGGATGCGGCGCGCGAGCTGATTTGCCGCTATCATCGCGACACGGCAAGCAAAAACGCGAGGGTGTCGACGACGGTCCACGACTATATATAGGCGGACGCCGAGAGAACCATTATCGATGTCGAATTTTAGTAATATGAATGAATATGTCGAGCGCGCTGTGAAAGAACTTTCGAAGGAACCCCGTGACGAAGCGCATTGGTACACGCTCGCGTGGGAGCGGGCTCGCGACTCGTTGCGTTGCCACGATCCGCCCTACACGGACTATCTCGCTCGGATGCATTGCTGCGATGAAATATTATCGAACTTCGAGCTGAATTCGGCTCCGCTCTACGCGGTGCTGTGCACGGAATCCGCAGACCTCGGCTGCGGCTTCGAACACACGCGCGCGGTCGTCGCCGTTTTATGGATCGCGGATGCGATAGTGCAATACGTCGCGATGATCGCGACCCAAAAATGCAATTCGATGCGTGACAGAGCGCTCGACCTCCCGGTTTGTTCACGGATCCTGATACTGGATAGATGGTGCGAAACACCCGAATTCGCGACCGATAACTCGGGCGAGCAATCCTACCGGCACCTACTCGCGAAATGGAGTTTTCTGCGACGCGTACTGCTCGATTTTTACGCGACATCGGTGATCGGAAAGAAAAATTTGGCGTCATCGGACCCAGAACGCGAACAATTAACTGTTCGATGCAAAAAGATATTCGGCGAGTCTTTCATCCAAGAACTCGGCGACGCGTTGAACGCGACCTCGAATGCAAGTTATACAGGCGTACGGAAATTTCTCGAGTGCCATCGACCCGACCGATTCTTCGAGACGCCGCAAAGCAACCTGCGATATTGGTATCGCTACCAGATGACCGCCATCGAGAAAACGGGGCGCGAAACGTTTCTTGAAACGCCTCGTACGTACACGGATCGCATATGCACGTATGCCTCAAGCGGTCCGCGTTGAAGTTCGGCGACCCGCACATCCAACCGTCGGTTCGTTGCAATTCGGTCATGTAAATGCTTTGTATTGTCGTGAGCACGATCGGAGTCCCGCGTTTGGTGGCGGATTGCACGTATCGAAACATACGTCGTTGGGCGATTTTTGTTTGTCGATGAATGATTTTGCTCGATAATCGCTTGCGCTCCGATGACCATAGCAGCATACTCACGACTCGTTTCGCCGCGGAATAACGGCGTTCGTATTCCTCCGCGGCCGACGCGCCCGAAGCTGTTCTGCCGCGAAGAGCTTTGCTATCGGTTTTTATTTCATATCCCCGATTCGCGCTACTCCAGGTATTGCCATCAGCAAACGCCTCTCGGGAAAGACAAACGTGCGCCGCGACGCAAATGCCGGTGAGCTCGCACACGAGCCCTTCGGTGCACGCGACGGAACGTTGGCATTCATCACCGCAACGGTGACAATTTTTCGATTCTTCGCATCGATAGATCGTCGCGCCGACGCGAGCGAAAGTGCACCGATTCGTGCAACGATGCGCGACGCCGCGAATGGTGGTACTATCGCGGGATGATGATTTGGCGATCGTCGCTTCCGCGATTTCAGTTCCGAGATTGCGTAACGCGCGCCACGCATTTTCGATCTCGCGTTCGCTCGGCGCCGGCGTGGTTGCAACGCTTCGATGCTCACGAGGCGACATATTAACGACGTAATAATGGTAAACATCTTTTGTGAAAAGAACGCGTCTAAATAAGTTGTATCAAAACGAATATGTCTGGGTTTGCTTCCGCGGCGACGACGCGCGGCGCGCTGCGGCGCGCGGTTTACGTACTGGGTTGCTTAAGCTGCCTCTTACAAGTGTACAATCTGTTCGCGCGCAAGCGTCGGGAAGCCGAAGCCCGGTCGGAGGAAGCCCGTCTCCTCGCCGAGGCAATTTGCATCAACGTCGACGGCACGGTGCGGGAATGGACGTCCACCGATCTGGTCGATTGCGGTAAAATCAGGAGCTTGATCACCAATGAAAACGCGTGGCTGGAGCTCTTCGAAGAAACTTTGAACGAATACGCACGATCGCAAGCGGAGTGCATCGCCGCCGCGGTTCGCCGATTCGCCGAGGGCACGCGGCCGTATGTCACATTAATTTCGCTCTTCGTCGTGATTGCGACCTTAACGTTCGCTCTGCTGGTTCGCGTTACGGGGGATGTAGTAGCGACTCGACGCGGATCGTTCATGATCGCGGGCGGCGATGGCGATGGCGACGCCGACCACGTTTTTCGCGGAACGCCTTCGGCGGCGACGACGACCGATCTCATCGATTCGATTGCAATTTTACCATATCATCACGATCGGCGCCGTCAACCGCATCGCCGCGCGTCGCACTCGTCCCACCCGCTCATCTTCACAAGCACATAGCGTTCGTCGTGCCTCCCATCGAGGCGCCCCCCTTGCGAAGCGTGCTGTAGTTGACGGGCTCGAGATATTTACTCAGGCCTTTGCGCACTTTTCCACATCCCGGGTACACGCGTTCTCCCCAATGCCCGGTGTTGAGACAGACTCGATCCAAATTTCCGGTGGCGGCGTTGTAGCTCGCTTGATGCCCTGCATCGCGGCGCGTTGTGGTGAGTACGTACAGTAATTAAGAACGATGATAATGATGACGAACTCGGTTGAAGAAAGGGTTTACCTTGAAAGCACATAGTGTTGGGACTGGAGCGGTAGTTATCGAAATGCGACATGTCACGCGCCGTCTCCTGTTAATAAACCCCATCGATTTGTCATCATCAAAGACGTTTCAAATCTTCTCCTCGCTTTTGGCCGAAGCGCGAACGAATATCTCACCTCCTGATGCATCCACGCGTGTCGCTCCCTGTACTCCTTGCACGTCGAGTACTGTCGGGTTTTCATCGATGGTAAACCGGTGTGCTCGGCGTAACAACCGTTCACATCGATTGGGTTATCCTGCGCGCGTGACGGGTTGTTTTTAAGACAAGATTCAAGATTCGTAACAGCAATAACGATCACACTCTCACCTTAATAACTTCGTCGACGCCGATGATGCACGCGTATAACGATGGTGCACTTTCTCCGATCATATTCGAATTGGTGGCGGCGCTGGCATCTTTCTGATTTCGAGCAAAAATGCTTCCGCCTGCGCGAATGCCGCGCGCACCTTAAACGCCTTTCGCGTTTGGGTCAAGTTGCGAACGATAGCAAGTATACGAAGGAGGCGGCGTCATCGTACGTACCTCCGCCGAGGTATCCTTGGCACCATATGTCCGGCACCGGTAACACGTTCTTCGGGTTGTACACGACCGCTTTTTGGTAGATAGTAAAATTTCCGTAGTGCATTTTACGAACGACGTCGTCACTCAGCTGAAAATCGTAATGTCCGATGAGGGTCTCTCCGGTCTCCTTCCCCGACTTCGTCAGGATCGCGGCGCACATCTGATACGTTTGGTAGGGGCGCAACAGTAGATAACCGAACGGAAACATTTTGTTGCAATCGATGATCGCTGTCAGCGTTTTCCTGGAGAATTCCATGGTCACGAACATCACAAAAATCGCAAGTTCGTGCGGTCGCGTCGCGAGGCGTTTTTCAGCCTGCTTTACGCGTTCGGCGATCGCCTCGCTGCATGGAGCGGTGGTGCGCGTGTCGTCGTCACCCGACGAGGTCGCTCGCATTCTCGCTCGGCGCCTATCGACGCGATCCATGATGCTTACGCCACCGGAATACCCGAGCGGCGCGTGCACGCTCACTTCATCACTAGGCGTGCAATTTTGCAAGGCGGCTTTCACCAAGAAATCACGGAAATCGTCGATGGTCTTGAACTTCCTCTTCATTTCATCCAAGTTCGGGCGGCCCTTACGCATTTCATGAATGTAATGATAAAACAACCCCTTGTCGGTGTCAAATCTATCATCCACGGGACGTAGTCGATAAAATATAGAAGCACCATCATCGCGCTTCAGTCCGCTCGGAGCTCTGAATGGCGTTCGTAGTATCTTGGCGTCGTCGACCGAGACACTCGAAGCATCGAGCGGCAGTTTCTCGAAGCTGTCCCTCAAGTTCGCTGCCATCGTCTCCGATATGGTGAGGTGAAATCGCGAACCGCCCGATACGAGTAGCACGAGGTTTACCAAATGCTGGTCGGATTGCACGTTGATCGTTTTGCGGTTTGATGCTTCGTGGCGCAAGATATCCACCAGCAACCTGGTGTTCAAGTAAGAACTTTCCATCTCCACGGGATTCCCCTCGAACTCGATATGCAACGTGGTTGGCGGCGGTGCCTTTGAGTCCGTTTCCCCGGAACTGGTACCAACTTCGCCTTCTTCGCTTTTTAAAGTGAATACATAAACAAAGTACTCGCTCAATCGCGGAGCGCAAGCTAACAGAAGTTCACTCGCCGCTTTTACAAAAGATTGCGATTTCCAGTCGACGATATCTCCGGTATTCAATTCGATGGCCACACTCAATATCGCTCGCAGAGTACCCAAGGTTTTCTGAATAGGTAATGTCTGCTGATTCGCGACTGCTATGCAAATCTGGTCGATCGTGGCCAGATATACCCGACATAAACCCCACCAGACTTTGCTCGGGCCTTTATCGCTCGACCAGATTTTCGTTGTGGCGCGGTTGCATCCAGCGTCGCACGCTCGGAACATCCGCATCCAAGACTCGCCCCAGGTTTTCATGTAGGTCTGCTCGAAGTCTTCGCCGGTAGTAACCGCGCCGGCAGTTTCCTTCATAGAAGAGTGAAAGAAGTATAGATTATCGACCATCTCCGTATCAACATTCTTGGCTCCTGGCCCGTACTGCGCACGAGAATCCAACCGGATATCGTAGACGTGTACGCCATTATTGTCCGTATCCTCGTCTATTCCAGCCACCAAGGCATCGGCTGGGATCTTGTACAAGCCGATGGCGGCTTTGTCGGCGTCGTCGTCGTCGTCATCGGCCTTGGCCTTGGTGACCGAATCAATATCGATATGTATATTCCCGGTGGACTTATGCTTCAACACGCACGGTCCAAAAAACGAGTCCGATAACTCATGCAACGGATTTGCCTCAAAAAGAGGTTGCGCTATCTGATGAACGGTATCGTAGTTCCGAACGAGATTTGCGCAGGCTTCGGGCTCGTAGTTCGACTCCCCGCTTTCGGACAAGCGCTGCACACCGCGGTAACTGTCGTAGCCGATGGGCGATCTCAAGATTATGCTCATACCGTCGCATAATGATGATGTGCTCGACGCGCTCGGCCCGGACAGCGCGGTGTGTACGTTGATCGCGGAGAAGGTCGCCACTTCCAGTAAAGCTCGCAGGCTGCTGGAAACGAAACCACCGGCTTCTTCGCTGCACCACCGTGCCACGGACGTGGCCACGTTCTCGAAGGAGGAGACGGTACATGATATCGCCGCGTACGGAATTCGTTGTCGTCTACCGCTGTGTTCGCTTGCCGGCGTCGTTATTGCGCCAGTTTTATCGCAGATGTCCTGTTTGCGACGTACGTCCCAACATGACAGCATCTCATCTCATCTCAATAAGCGAATTGCGTCGAAAGAAGGGGTTGCAAGTAAGCGAAGACCTCTCTCACCTCTCGTAGAAATTGCATATATTCCGAGATGATCACTGAATCGTCGTCATCCATCGTCGACTGCACCTCGCGAAGAAAGCACCGGTCAGTCGATCGTCCGCGGGTATTTTTTTGCTCGTGTGTATAAGAAAGGCTTGTCAAATTAAAAAACGCCTTCGACTCACCTTCGACAGTTTCAGAACCTGCTTTATCACCGGACGCGTACGCAACAGCGCGTACATGATGGCTTGCGTCAAAATTGTGATCGACCTGTCGCACCACCGCGGCGGGTCGGGCATACTACGACCTCGATGAAGCGCGAAGTACGCGTGTTTTAGCGCGCTCGAATAATCATTTTCATCACCGCCTTTCGTCATCCCGCCGTCGTCGTCGTGGGTATCCGCCCACAAAATCGAGTGCGTAAACATCCAAAGAGAATACGCGTTGTTGGAATGCGCGTAAAAGCTTTGAACCTCCGAGATGTACCGCGTCTTATCGCTCGGAGTTAAAATATAGGTCTGCATGCCGTTCAGCAATTTCTGGAATAAGAGCGCTTCCGTCGTCGATTCCGGCGTCGTCGTCATTGATTGTGTATCATCCATATTGCGCAAAACGAAGGGAATTTCTCGACCGAAGCAGCGAGAAAAGCACGTCTGATCATCGGCGGTGAAGAAGGAGGACGCGAAGCGAATCGTCGTAGCGGGACTCAGCGGTACGGACTGAGAGCAAGTGTCATTGCAGTCGTCGCTTACAGGCAAATCGCCGAGTAGTGCGACCTTGCTGTCATAATCTTCACGATCGGAATAGTCGTCGTGCCTCTCATCGGCCTCCGGAGACCGACTCTCATTCGGCGTCTTCCTCCAGGCGGCGGCCACTTTGCCGGGAGACACAAATGTTCGCGATAATGGCTTTTTCAGCTTGGGATGACCGTCGTCGTCGGTTTCGAAATACTCGTCGTTCGAAACCGCATCGCGCAGTGTGATTTCCACAAACGCATCCACGTCCTGACGCCGCCGACGATCGGATACCCCCCCTCCCCCTATCACCTCGCGTCCTCTCCCACTTTTTCACGCTTTTTACGACGAGCGAAGAAAGAAAAAAAACACCGCATATCTCACCTCATCGAAAATCGCGATGTTGCGATGCGAGGAATCGTAACGCGTCTCGTGGCCGTACGTCTGTTCGGGTTGCATGAGAAAGAATTCTCCGATGGAGCGCACGCGGCGGGTGACGTCGACGGGTTCCGCCATATCGGGAAGTTCGAAGGATTTGGCCTCGAAAATTTTGCAATCGTTACGGGCGTCGATGGTGGTGTCGTGGCTTTTGCCGTTGCGAGTGGAATCGAAATTCTTCGGACCATCCGGACCGGCGAGCGCGTAAACATGATTTTCTCTTCGCACTTGCGTGACGTACGGCTTCATACCTTCCGGCACGATCCACGTATCGGGCTGAACACCTTTGGCGCGGAGGTATCGCTTGCAACGACTGTCGAGTAGATCCCAACCGTGCGGCGTCTTTTGAATGGTTGCCCAATCCTCCAATTCCATCATTAACGCTTTACGCGCCAGCGTAGCGGTGCGAACGTTTCCGCCGTATCGCTCGTTCCACATTTCGTCCGCCGTCTTGCAGTTCAAGAGCGCCTCGAGCACCCCAAGGTAGACGGTCTCCAGCACGGCATTTCTGATCTGCTGCAAATTCATGGTATAACAGAGGCGCCCTTTCTCGGTATTCATGAAACCGTGTTCAAGAATCATCGCCAATCCGTAGCGAACGTAATGATCTCGCCTCTCGCTCATTTGCTGGCTCACCAATCGACTCACTCCTTCTTCGGGTACCGGTCCCAGCAGGGTGTTGTTGAAATGATATTCGTTCCACTGTATACTGGAAGTGTCTTGCGTTTCGCGATACGGCAATACTTGCGCTGGCCACATATGCTCTTGCGTGATGAGAGTTATCATGACGTTCGTCATGTACGGTGAGTAGCCGAGATAAGCCTCCGGAAGCGCAAAGTTTTCGCGTCCGTATTGGTCGTAGGCCGACATGAGATACGGTTTAGGATTCTCGCCGAAGAAGTTAGAAAAATCGGCGGAGTTCCCGCCGGGAGGAGGATTTCCCGAACTCGTCGCTCGCGCGCTCGTACCGTGGGCGGAATGAGGACCGCCCGCGTCTCCGGCGGTCTGCGGAAATCGCGGATCCGTCGCCATTCGAACAGAGAGTGTTACGCGCCAAAGTAAAAAGCGCGAGATAAATGACGATACGTTTCGCGCGTGTATATATATATATAGCCCGATCACTCGCTCTCTTTGCGGCATTGCATGAATGGTGAAAATATGAATTTCGAAACAAATTTCTCCATTGTCCTGGACAGCATCGGGAATTTGATCGGCGCTCTGATGATACTGATATTGTTGCGCGTGGTGACTCTACCGAAACTACCGTACCACACAACGACGCGGCATTGCGGTTCTCGTCGTCGATCTCCGCGCGCAAAACGCCGCGCCCTCGCTCGATCACCGTCACCGCCGTCGTCATCGTCTTCGGCATCCGACGACATCGAGATGCATGGAAATGCGCATGCTGTACCCGCGATCCCGATTCATTCAAACGATCGCCAATCCTGGTGCTTGTCCTCGCTGTCGCGCGTCAAAGTCGTCGATCGCACGCGGCATCGTCGCGTTTTTGACGAACTGGCGCACCAATCGATCCGCACCGAGATCGAGGTCGCTCATGATATTCAGATGTGTCGCGCGCGGCAGCACGTGAAAGGCCGAGCTCACACCGTCATTCCACCGACCCGATCCGCGGCGTGTCTCAAAATGGCCGCAGCTCACCAGTAGCGCGTCACGCCAGTCGAAAAGCTCATCGCGACCGCCGTGAATGATGCACATCGGCAAATCGTGTCGAAGCCTCCGCGCGTATCGCACGTTGTGCATCGGGAAAAGCAGATAATCGGAAACGGCGTCCAGAATCAGATTGGAAATCGCGCGGGGCATGCGAAACATAGAGACCAAGCCTCGCGCGGCCGTGGCGAAAGGCGAAATCAAAATAACCCCGATGTATTGCGGCGGCGGTTTTGTGACGATCGAGCCGCGCAATAACACCGCCGATCCCAACGAGTATCCCATCCCGAACACGCGCCGTTTCGGGAACGCCTGCTCACGACGGTGTGTTTTCAGAACAAACACAATCAACACGAGTGCAAAAAACTTTCGACGTTCGGCGCACCTCGCTCAGAATTTGCAGCATGTGCGCAAAACGGAGCGCTATCTGTTCGAACCTCGGTCCGCGACCGCGTCTGCGCTCATCCCCCGGGGCGCCGTAGCCGGGCCAAGCGAACGATACGTAATGCACTCGTACGCGTTGGGTAATGAAAGTCACGACAGCGTCGCATCCTGAGATTAAACGGAGAGACCTGAGAGAAAGAGAGATTCAAATAACGATTCGAATAAAGAACGCGCACCTCCGACCGACTCCGCGTTTCCGTGACAGTACAGAATGATCGGTAGCGCATCCGCGCCATCGGCGATATCGATCGGGTTACGATTTCGACGAGAGACGAGTCCATTTTCGAGATGAACTCCCTCCGCCTCATCGCCGTCGACGCCGGCGGGCCGCAAGACTCCCAAAAATGAATCATCGATGGCTCCTTTATACGGATGATCGAGTCGCTTACGCGTGAAAAAGGTGGTCAGTCCGCGCGTATGATATTCGCGTAATCGCCTGGCACGCGCGACGTTGTTCGGTGGATGAAGCGGGGTTCGGGGCGGGTGAAATAAAATTTCGGCGAGCGCGCGTTCCCATCCCAATTTGGCGTAAAGAGATCGCTCGATAAATTCATTCATCTCGCCGCGAGATGAAACAATAATTGAAATCGTCACCAAAAATATATATACGATTAAAATGTTTTATTCTGATCGACGATAGCATGCCATGTCGACGATTCTCAACGACGATCGCGAGGCGGAGGAAAGCGTTATTATCGATGTCGAACGCGTGAGCGCTTTGAGAAAACTGCGAGAACGGAATTCCACGATTCACGCGTGCGTGATTGCCACGCGGCAGGCTGTGCTGGGTGGAGAAGGCAATATCGCGTTTTCCGGTATTTCCGCGGCAGATACATCTCGGAATCCCACCTTAGCCGAACATGTGCACGTCAAGTATACCAAATTTCTGAATGACGCGATCGAACAACTGCTGCTGCAAGGTATTCGCCGCGATCCGCGACCGATATCCCAACCCGGATGATGATTTTCTCTCATACGCGTACATCGCCGCGGATCGCAGGTTTCGTGGTGTACGAGATAGTTCCCGCCGACGCGAAAAAAGGCTTGTTGTATCCGCTACCCAAGACGGTCGATTGCAGCGAAGAATACTGTTATCGTATAGATCGGAACGACCCGGAAGAGGTGGGAACTCTACAATGTCCGAAATTGGTTGCTCCACCAATACGCATGTCACACCTCGACGAGTTTCGTTGGCGCGCAGGTCGTGTACGTCGAGAACGCGCGCCCGCGCACGAAGCAAACCCAAACGGCGCGCGTCACGTACTGCGGCATTCTCGATTCGCCGAATGGCGTCACCGGTGAATTGCGAAGCTCTTTGAACGCGGTGTACGCGACGTGTTCGGTCGCGGAGAGCCTGTTACGATCCGCGATCATTTCCGATCGTATACGTAGCTGCCCACCGGTACTCACCCGCATCAAAACCGACGCCGCGTTCGACGATCGCGAGTTGACCTCTCTGAATTCCGTCAGCGACGTGCGAAGCGCGCTCGCTTTCGAGAACATGGCGTTGCGCAACGAGATCGACGCCGCGACGCATCGGGCTTTAAACGACAGCAACAAAGCCCAATACCAGCACGCCGGGCACGCGACGATCGATGACCGCCACGCGCAAACGACCGATCCCATGCGAGCATCCAATTTTGTGCCGACCGTGATTCCTCTACCGGTGGATGCCGAGGTGAGAGCGTAAGCCCATCGCTCCGGCCCGTCGCCGTCAATTTGCGGGTTCGCTCTTTTGATCAATTCGAATCGCGCGTGTCCGCGCAGGTGGCGACGTACACGTTACCGGCGACGCGATCGGACCTCACGGGGTTCAAGCGACACGCCGAGCGTGAGATCGTACATGTTTTCGGTATGGAAGATGATCGAATATCGCCGACGAACCTCAGCCCGCTTCGTCGCGACGAGATCCGACGTCTGCTATCCGCGATATGTAAGAACGTGTGGCGGCAATCGCCGCCCGAGTTCGGCGAGCGCTTTTCCACCACGAGTATTGACGATGTTCGATTCGAATTTCCACGACCGTCGCCGGCTCCCGCCGCGGCCGCGGCCGCGATCGCGGTCGAGGTGGATCGGTTCGAGCCGAAAAAAAGAATACGACGCCGAGATCCGAATGCTTAGATAATAATAATAAGACTGTAATCGTTGTTGTCACGTCGTCACGGTGTATACATGAAATGCTGCGATATCGTCGTCACGACGATCATTATCCTCGACGATTCCCAAATGCGCCGCCAGCGCGCACGCGTACGCGGCGCATCTCCCGCAAGGCAGCGGCGGTTTCACGACGCGCACGCAAGCATGACCCGGATAAAATCGCAAAGCGTATAATTCGGACACGTCGTAATGCAGCTCGCAAGAAATAAGTATGTCGATCGCGATTGCGTGCCGATCGCTTCGCCGGAGCCACGCGAGCTCGGTCGCCGGGTTGCCGCCGCCGTCATCTGTTGCCCGCGACAGCAAAACACGGAAATCATCGCGTATTCGGTATGATGTTGAATTATCGCGAATGGTATCCTTTTCGAATCGTACTCGAAATCGCACCTGTCTCGGAGCCGCGCTTTCGCGCGATCGCGTACATCCGTCGAAGTTTTTCGCGGTCGAGCTTGTGCTCACCGTCGATATGCACGCCGAGAAGATTTAGTTGAAATAAAACGCGATCCATGTAAATACAGCGAACGCACCGCGCCCCGCATCCGCACAACGCGGATTCGTCGGTGGCGTGCGTGCGCGACGCCAGAGTGCACGTCTTATGATCGTCGATCGGTATAGCGCGCCGAATCGCCGCGATGCTGTCTTTATTACGGCGCGCCTTCGCTGTCATGTGTAACGCGCAAAAGATGGGTAACGCGATCGGATGTTGTCCGGCGGTGGTCGCCGTCGCGCAAATCCCATTTAGAAACACGATATTCGCGGACGCGTTTCGCGAATCTGCGATTCGCATCGCGGCGGAATGTTGTTGCGCCATTTGGTAATGCTCGAGCATGTCGGGAAATAGTTCCGCGTCGATGTCACCCGCGGAGTAATCATCATCATCGAGGCGACGCTTCTTACGGGACGGCGCCGCCGAATTATCGCGAAACATGCTCGCTCGATGCCGCCCGGAAATTCCGTACACTCGATTCAACCTCGCGATCGCGCTCAGTAAACGACAGCAAATCCCAAAGGGGGAGCGGCAGGCGATGTCTTGCTCGGTTTGCGAGGACGAGGCGTTGTCCGCGGGAGTTGCCGCTACCGTCGGAAGCATGGCCAAAAAATGAAAGAATACGGCTTCCAAAAAGCTAATTTGTATAAATAAGACGCCGAACGAGAACGGTACGCAAAATCGTCATCGTACTATCACCTCGCTCGCGGGTTCCGCGACGATGGTCTCCGTGTCGCGCTTGCTACTCGACTCCAAAACGCGTCGCGTCTACCAGGTGCGGAGTTGAATCACCGAGCGACGAATAAATCTGAACTTTCCTTTTTTACTGACAAACCCGTTTTTCGTGCCGACAAAACCGAGCAGGATGACGATGATTGCTATCGATCATACGACTCTCGGGGCTATTACTACACTTACTGCGACGATTACGATTATTACGACGCTTACGCCACCGTATTCTTTATAGTATTTCTGGTTATATTCCTATCCGCGGTCGCTTGCTGTTTGATATCGGCGAGCGGCGCCGAAAGTGAACGACATAAACTTGTCGTCGCCGATGCGCGGGGGAAATCGGGAGTATGCCGTTGCGAATATTTTTCGTCGCCGTCGTCATCGTGCCCCCGTTGCCACCGCGGATGAAGCGACGCGTTTGAGAACTTCGGTGAGACATCGCTCCGCCGCCTCACCGACCCCTCCGACGACGACGTAGAAATCACCCTCACACGGCGATAAAGAGAGAGCGCCGCGGTTTTTCCAAACCAAACATAGATCGTCCGATTTACAATTGTTGAGCTCGACGAGTTCAAGCGCGGAGTTCGCGAGCGCCCCGGCCGTCTTCGAACTCCGAATTTGCATGAAACATCGCGCGGTTGTCGGCGCAATTTTCGCTCGGTTCAGCGCGCGAAGATACGATCGTCGCCAAGCGTCGGAGGTGTAGATGCATACGACGACATCCGAACTGCGCACATCGTGCTCCTTTTTATGCCAAAACCACGACGGCTGCATGGCACGCCATCCAATGCGAACGCAAAGCGTGTGGCCGCGTCGAGTTTTTGGGCGATCGAGCACGTGATCGAGGATGACTCCCGACATTTCTCCGCGTGTTTGGGTGCGATGGGGATGATGATAGCCGACGAGTATGTATAGTTCAATGTTCGCGCAAACCCGACCAAATAGAAAAGAACATTGCGTATGCCGCTACGATCGTGAAACTCGGGAAGTCGGGGGTATCGTAAACCTGCAAGCGGCGGAAAGAAAGGGGATCGTGAATTTGGAGTAAACCGCGAAACTACGGAATACACGGTCGGTCACTCACCTCCGATGGACTGTAAACGGCTCCGTAAATGTAACCGAATGTGATCACGTATAGGTAAAGCACGTATCCGCGTTGAAATCTGCTAAAAAACGAAATTCGTAATTGAATCTTATCGATATAAACTATCCGGTAACTTATTTTCCATCGCTTTCTCACCTTGTCTCGATGAGTGACGAATTTGCGGCGAGGCGACACTCGGTCGAAAACGCGTTTCGAATCCAACCCGAATTAAATACGGGTAGTAGGTGTATTACGACATGCCACCCTTCCGCCAGCGCGATATCCGCCGAAGCGAAACTATCTGTATCTAGCACTTGGGTGGGATAGACGATCAGCAACGTCAAAATGGAGAACAACACGGTCCACGCAAGCACCTCGATCGCCGGAGCGCAAAGCGTCATCCAATCGGCGATCATTCGACGCGCTCCCGCGACGGTTAAAATAAATACTACAACGTTATTCAAAATATGTACGCACAACGCCCAGAATGTCAAATATCGCATCTGAGCGTCGTCGCTCGCGACCGCGACGGCAAGCGTGGTGCCGAGAAGGCACGCCCACAACGCCGATCCGATCAGCGTCGCCATCGTTCCCCATGATTTCCACGATAGCATGGCGACGGCGGCAGCTAGCGAGGCGCACTCGAAATATATTTCACAATCACGCGTGCCGCGAGTCGTCGAACAGCGCTAGGCAACTCGCGATGTGACATCCGCCGAGGAGAAGTAGCATGTCCGCCGCCACTTCCAACAGCGTCTGCGGTATATAACATATACACCAAAACTCCTCACGCGCAAACTCGAGCCCGCAAAAGTACGCTATCAAAAAAGCGAGGTCGTCGGCGGCGTCGCACTCACCTCCGTTCGGGAAGAGTCGTGCGCTCGCAGGCAATCTTGAGAAAATGCGACGTTCAGCGCGGAAATGGCCTGCGCCATCCCCACGAAGGTGGTCGCGACTCCCGTCGCGTCGTCGTAGTCGACGTCGTCGCTTCCGTCGAAGCCGGCGATCGAATTCGCTCTCGTTTCTCGCACGAAACTGATGGCGGTGTAAGAAGCGAGCAACGAGAGCGCGAGCGCCGCGAGTGCGTACTGAGAGCAGATCGAGTCGTCGTCGCTACTCGCGGCGCCGGTTGCCATTTCTAAACGAGCGGCGAAGCACAACCCGACGCTGATCGCATCCGCGGCGAGATACGATCCGACCGCGAAACGAGTTGCGCGAACTCCGCTCGCGAATAATAGCATCAAATGCACGGGCAAACGCGCCAGAGCGTGCGCGGGTGAGAGGGCGGAGGCACTCTCGGGAAGACGAAGCGCGGCGGCGTACGACACCGTCATTACAAAATACGCGGCTATGACGTATAACGCGCACGCCGCGCCCATTTCGCGCGGATCTACGCCGACATCGCCGAGTCGTCGACCGCGCGAGACGTATCCTATCGCGGCGCGCATCGTGGCGTAGCCGTAGAGAACGCATGCCATAAGATACAGAAAATGTGAATATTTTTCTCCGTCGCGATCGTCGTCAACTCGGTCGACGGTGTTCATTGTAGCGATTTTCAACGAGCGGGGCGCGAGCGCGCGTGATTCACGAACGCAAGAAAATTAAGATGCACCATTCAAAAACTCGAGCGAAAGCCCGCTTCCCGCTGAACGGCGCTTTTTTTTTCGACGCGGACCTCTCACCTCCGACTCTCCGTTCAATCGCCATCGCGCGACTATTTTTGAAGATGCCACGACAGCCGTCTCCTCATCCCCGCAACATTTTTTCAAAATTCGTCGCGCAAAATTTACAATCCGACTACAAAGGTTACATCGCCACCGAAAAAACCAACTCGTTCGAGACGCCGTTTACTATCGAGCTCGCGGCGCTGGAGCGCAGCGCGACGCGCGCCGTCGAAACGAGCGGCTCGAAGCGTCTACTGACGAACAGACTCGATCTCTTCGTGCAAAAGAAGCGGCGAGGCGTAAATGCTAACAGCGGCGACGACGGCGCGATCCCGGGTGACGCGTACGTGCGGGAGTTGTGCCGCATGCTGGACGTTATGGGGCTGGAGCGCACGACGAGCCAAAAAACGTTTCACAAAGCTTTCCTGCGAGCGACCTTAGCGCATATTTACGGTTCGGCGGATTTCGAGCGCCATCGAACTCGCATCTTATCGAGATATGGAATATCCGCGCCGCAATACGAAGTGCTCATCGTCACTCCGCGTCGATGGGGGAAGACCACCAGCGTCGGAATGTTCGTGGCGGCGCCGCTTCTGTCGACTCCCGAGATGTGGGTTTCGATTTTCTCCACCGGGCAACGCGCGAGCAGCGGGCTTCTCGATATGGTTTACAAGATGGTATGCGCCGTGCCCGGAGGCTCGGCGCGCGTCGCTCGCAAAAATCAGGAGCAATTATTTATCAAGGGTGACGAAGTTTCGGACGTTCGGCGTTTGTATTCGTATCCGAGCAGCGTGCAAGGTGCGTCTATTCCCCCGTCGTCTTTTCGATCGTACACGTATACGTGTACGTCCACCCAAACGCGGAGCGCGCTCCTCATATCACGCACCCACGTGTTGATTTTCGTGCGCCTGCCTCCGTTGCGAGAGGAGCCTTTGCGCCGCCTCGCCGAGGTTATTTTCCGAGTCAGCCATCGATCGATCCTTTCATCCACTCTCGCCGAATCATCGCAGCCATCGCGACCCCTCTTGAATACGAGCATGTCGTCGTCGTCGTCGTCATCGCAGCCCGACAATGCGCGCTTTCGCCATAATAATCCGCACGCAGCCGCCCCGTCGCCGCTCCGCATACGCTCGCGCACGACGTGTTTCAAAAGTCGATAGCGCCGAGCGCGGTCGCCGTTTTTTATCGACACCTCGTCGAGAGCAATCGCGCCGAGAAAGCGAAAACGCGCATCCACGCGCGTCATCGTTGCGACGACGCCGTGCAATACCTCGAAGCTCGATCGATGCGCGTTGTCGCTCATCATCAAGCGCACGGTTTCGCGATACAGGCGTCGTCGCGACGACGCCGCGCTCGCGTCTCGAATTCCTCGCCGTGTTTTCATTTCAATGTACAGCTGTACGCATCGCAATAACAGCGACGCCTGCATCACTCGTGACTCTTTAATTTTCGTTACGTCCGCCGTGGCTCGTCGTATTTATACGCGGGTCGTGGCCGCGGCGCCACCCATTCTCCGCAGAGCCGCGGGCGCGGCTGATCGCGCCCAAGTTCCGAGTCGCTCGTAGTACACACCGCGCGTCATCGCGCGAATGATGTAGCCATCGCCGAGATGAAGCTTCGGATATGACCGGCGAAACAGCTCGGTGGTGATCGCCAGTTGCAATTGATGTTGGTTGCGGGGAGAATTGTCGAGGCGGCGCAACTCGTGACGCATAAAGTCGTTGTGCTCGTCGGCCTGCATTCTGGCTCAATTGTCTATTCTACTAATTTTAGGGCGGGTTAACAATACCTAAGAGCGATATTCGAGCACCCTAATATCCTTAATAATTCGAGATGCTTGGCAATGTTTATTGTAGTTAGGTTTGTGTGTGGAAACTGTAACTACTTGGATGGGTACACCGGGCTGAAATGGCGTTCAAAGTTAGGGCGGGTTGGCCCAAAACTTACGGCGGGTTAACCCCTAATTTCGTTTATTGTTGCTCCGCGTAGGCTACGTGGTGGTCCCAAGGCACTAAGTGACAATATTTCAAGGAAGTTTTATGTGTTGTGACCTTAAGTTTCGATCTAGAGCACTTCCCTATCGGTATAGACCAATCCTCAGCCCAAAGTGTCTGGAGCTCTGCCAACTTTTTGGGGTAATTTTGAGGGTCGATAAACGCCTGTTGTTCCTACTTTCTGCCCGAACTCGATTACCAATCCTCAGACCAAAGTGTCAAGAGTTCTCGCAACGTTTTTTGGGGTAATTTGGAGGGTTGATAATAAACGCCTGTTGTTCGTACTTTTTGCCCGAAGTCGATTACGCGCGCGATATCGTAGAAATGCCTAGGTATTGATAACCCGCCGTAACAACGTGTTACGGCGGGTTAACCCGCCTTTCGCAGAATAGACACAATAGGATGTATCGTTTTGATATATCCCTCTAGGTCGTGGACCCATTCCACGTATTATGGCCATGGTATTCATGCGGGAATAGATTAACCCAAAATGGGAAATAGAATTTTTTTGATGTAATTCGGGAATAGATTAAATGTCGCATGCCATCTATCGTTTGTACTATCAACTATGAACTATCACTAGGTACCGCGGAGGTACAAGCGGTTCAGCGTGTGCGATATTTTGCGTCTGGCACACCCCCTTCTTCTAAACAATTTATTGCATGTAGCATGAACCATACTTTTTTCCACCATTCGATTCTAAAGCGTTTGTATTCATTAGGTGGATACCTTTCGTTTGAGCTATCGATTGGCCCCATCCGCAACCGCATCAGCTTAGCATTCAGTCGCGACTGCAAGCTAAGTTGGTGCGGTGTGAGATGGTTTCAACCACTTGCGGCTTTGCATAATAGGGGTTTTCGTGAGAATCTTCTCACGAAACTTGGCAGTGATATTGTTCATAGCAATATCAGTGCAATCTCAAGAGCATATATATGGCAAGCCGTTGAGTATATCACAGACGGCCGCGTGCTGGCATGATGCCTTTTGGGTTTGAAACCCAAACCCAAACATGGCAAACAGCGAAGGGCTTCCCGTGAGTTCCAGCGCACGTAACTTTGCAAAATATATTGATAGGATGTATATATTTCACATTTCTGAAGTGCAAGGTTTGCGATAGCTTGTGCGCGAAGTTAACGTATTATTTCTTTGACCCAGATTTATGAGTTTGAATAGCACGCTAAAATCTGTGTCAAAGAAATAGTTATACCATTTTGCGCACAGACTTTCTTAGACCTTGTGCTTCGAATGTATCAAAGATAAATATCTTGGCAATATTTCTACGCAGTTTCGTGCGCTAGAACGCACGGGAAGCCGTTTGCTGTTTAGCATGTATTGGGTTTGGAAACATTCGAACCCAAGCCCAATAGATCTGCCAACGAAATAAATTGATGGTTTTGCCAACAAGTCATCTCAGGCCTTGAGCTTCTGAGAACTGAAAGATATAAATCTTGTAAATATTTGTGCATAGTTTCGCGCGCTATAACGCACGGGAATTATTTTTCAGTTTGGCATGTATTGGGTTTGGGTAAACTCGAACACCAACCCAATAAATCTGCCAGAGAAATAAATTGATGGCGCCGTGCACAAGGCTTTTGAGGCCTTGGGCCTTTGGCAACTAAAAGATATATATCTTAGTAATAATTTTGCAAAGTTACGTGTGCTGGAACTCACGGGAAACCCTTTCCTGTTTGGCATGTTTGGGTTTGGGTTTGCGGTTTACCCAAGCCCATGATGTGCAGCACGCGTTTTGCGCATAGCTTACATCAGAGGTTGTGCGTTTGAGGGTGCACCAATATTGCTGTTAGCATTACGTTTGCCAAGTATCGTGCGCTAGAACGCACGAGAACCCCTCCGCTGTTTGAGTTTTTATGCGATGTGCATGAAAGTTATAAGGGCCTATCAGCTTAGCTCGCAGTCGCGACTGCAAACTGAGCTGATGCGGCCACGGATCGGCTCAATCAAGAGCTCAAAAAATTCCCAGGAGTCTAAATGAGATATCTATGTGCGTTACGAACGTTGGAAAAATGTTTCCCTAATCTAATTTACTCGCAAACAGTGTGGGGTAGACGTGCAATGAAGCCTTAATTTAATATTCACGGCCGTGAATTCCAGATTCGGGAGGGCGTAAACCGTACGTTTATGTGAGAACTGAAGCCGGCTTGGTTGCAAAGACCTGTCTGGTATTTTCTCTAAGTATTTTCAGACGTGTTCCCAAAGTGACCAAAAACCGTTTGATCTGGAACTTTGGGAACACGTCTGAAAATACTTAGAGCAGATCAAACGGTTTTTGGTCACTTTGGGAACACGTCTGAAAATACTTAGAGAAAATACTTACAGTCTGATTTGTTAAATACGCAATTTTAACTAAAGGCGGAAGGCTTTTTCTCCGGGAGTGTGCCCCTGTCCAGCGAAGTAAATATCTCTAAGATTGTATACTAATCTGTGTAATCTTTTGCTTCAAAATATTATCACATATTCCTACTTAGTATGTGGGTACCCGTTTCGCAAAGAATGAAAACCCATAGCGCAACTATTGCGGGTTTCAAATTCCTTAAATTCCACCCGCGCTTCCGCCAAATGCACGCGTCAGCCCACAACGAGATGTTTGGTTGAGCGTTCAGTCTGTGCAATTTGTTTAGGGAAAACAACGCATACGAAATACTATTTTTGCTAACGCTTCCCTCATCCGTTGCCCAGGCTCTCTTGCAAACGAGCGCGCGAATGACGGGGAAGAAACGCCTAGCGGAAACGTGGACGCGGTTGACATTTGCGTTTCCGCTAGAGGTGAAATTGCACTGCCAAACGGTCAGTATGTGTTTATTATGCTTATATGCGTATGCGTGATATGTTCATGTTGTGCAGGATGCGTCCGTGTTGGGCGTGAGTCGAGTTGGCTGGCTCGAATCACGCCCATTACCCCCCCTCACAAGAACCGTCCAGCATCCTAGATTCCGAACGGATCTTGCTTCCAACCCGTTCTAATTTAAGCAGAATTGCCTGCACACTCGGTATCGTGGTCAGGAACGCGTAGAATTGCGTATCTTGTTCAATGAAAGCCCCGTACCTGGTTCACTGAAAGCCCCGTATCTGGTTCAACGATAGCCACGTATCTGGTTCAATGAAAGCCCCGTAATCTTGCTTGCGCAAAAAAAGTTGTTCCTAACACTCATTACGTAGAATGTATATGGAAAGTTATGTTGTGTTAATGCCCCGTGTGATAAATGTGATAAATACCCCGGTTTTGACCGTAGCTTAGGACACGTGGAAGCGTGGTACGATTTTTTCAACTCTGAAGAAGCGAAAGATTTGATATCGAAAAAAACGCAAGAGTTTCACACACAACTGTACAAGGGAGCGGAAAGCAAGGGCAACGCACCTTTCATTTTTTTATGGAGAATCTTTTACCGTGTTCTCTTTCTTGAATAGAGGACAATAAAAGGCATGCCATCAGTGTGTTCTATATAAACACTCTATTCCTGAATAATAGGTTTTCGCGTATTATGCGTTCTCCGCTTTGGCCATGTTAGGCTAAAGACGCCGTTTGAATAGGTGGTGCGCCACACGTTGGGCGCTCCACAAGGGGACAAAATGTGCTTTTGAGGCAGCTGCGACGCTTACGGAATCACGTGTTGGCGACGCGTTTGGCATTCTTTGACGAGACTTCACCTTGTGACTACCGGTCGAGATTAGCTACCTTTTACCGCCTTGCTGGCTCGAATCGATTAGTTGGCGTCGACGTCCACTTCTCCGCCATCATCTGGTTAATTTCGCTAGGTTCGGCTTCTCGCAAACTGACCGACCGAGCGGGTTTAGGTCTTAAGTTATCTCTCACTAATCATAAGAACACTTTAACACTTAATTAAAGGACAACAAATCACACTGATTAGCTGATATTCAGAACGCAAATACCGAATTTCACTAAAATTGGCGTAACTTTTATTTTACTTGTCGTGTCGGGTTGATACTTCTTGCACATTAAACTAATTACAATTCGCCAACACTTACCGCACCATTACCGGCAATTATGGTTGTTTATCGGCGCATGCCGGATATAACCGGCTAAATCGGAGATTCCCGGTAACGTGACATGTACGCCAGCCTGAACCGGCATATTGCGTTCAAGTACCGGGGTTGGCCTTGTGAATACTTGAAATGTATGACATTGCGTTTATTGGGTGCCCACAACGTTCAATAGAATATAATGTAATGTAATTTGCAGTTCCAGAGAAATCGCTTCCCTTTGAGCCGATGGCATGGGTGCAATTTTGAGCTAAAACGTTTAGGGGGCGTTGGGATGGGCCCGGGGACGTGTCTAGTCAATGGAGACACCATGTGTGTCTCGACAAATTGCCAAACATGCATTTGGTGCTCATAAACGTGAAGACATGTGCAATAGCTGATATTCATACTGATTTTGGCCAAGGCATGGAATCGGTTGGAACAAGCAGTATCGATAGTTTTTTATTATTCCAAATTTTCAATTGATTAATAGTAATATCCTAAATTGTCCTATCAATAAATTGTGATAAAAGAAGTCAGCTATCGATTGATTGTGATTTTTACATTATATTATCAATTGATTGCAATTCTAGCAAATGCACATCAATTGATAGTGATTCCTACCGAGGCAATATCAATTGATATGATACCCCAAAATTTCTACCGAGGCTATATCAACCAAGGCTCGGTATCGTGATTTTTTGAACTTATCAAATAACGATGAATAAGTCAAATTTTATAATCGAACGATAACGATAATTTTTCGAACCTATCGACTGAGAACGATAACGATACCTATCGATACCATTCATGATAACCAATTGTGCCCTAATGGGTATCAGATTTTGGGTTTTACCAATCCTATCACAACAAACAATATATCATTGTGTTCGTCTATGAATGAGCTGTATGTATGCAAAGTTTCGGCCGGAGAGACCTCGTGCAGCAGCAGCTTGTGTTTCAAGGAGTTCTTGCTCTTCCTTGAACCGCTGCCGGAATTCGCTGATCAAGGTCTCGAGGCCGGCTAGATTTTCTACCGGCTCCCAAGTGTCGTGTTTCGCATCTGGAAAGTTCTCCCAGCCAACAAGCCATTGCGCGTTGCCTTTTGCCACCCGCTCTGCCTTAATCTCTCGCACGCTGTAAACGATATCATCACTGCCAGCAGGGTCGAAAGGGGTTTCGGCTGCGTCCGTTTGATAGGGCCTTTCCCTTGGGCGACGAGTTTCACATGGTTAGGCTTACTTCCACGTCCACGTTTACCCATCTTGATTCACACAGGCAGTCGATAGTTCGTCAATAGTCGTGACACTCCGTCACACTGTAAATTGAGGTCCTCGCGGCCAAAAAATTTGATTTTGGAATGCCACCAAATCGAGTCGAGAGCCTCCAACACGCCCCCTCCAATCTGAGGATGGGTGTCATTTGCATGTTTATTGGTTCATCTCAAACACACTTCAGCGAACCCAAATTAGAGACGAATGAAAAACCTAGAATTCAAGAATGAAGGATCGGTTAGGGAGTTATATACTGCATATCGATATGTGATTGCGTGTCACGCGCAAATATCAATCGATTCTGATATGTCCCACGGTCACGATCAATTGATTGTGATAATGCAAATCGAGAATCGATCGATGGTGATAATTCGGATTAGGCATCAATCGATTGTAATTCTCGGAGGTGGGTATCAATTGATTGTAATATTTTGATTGTGTATCAAATAGGCATCAATTGATTCTGATATTCTGATATATCGATGGTATCAGAATATCAAACAATCGATTCCATGCCTTGATTTTGGCTAGATGTCCTTTAAGTGTTCGCGACAAGTGTACGGTACACTGCATTCTGGCTCACTAGGATATATCGTTTGGATACATCCCTCTAACTTGTGAATGCTACCACCCTGGCTACTAGAGTGCACATCTAATGCGAATCGTAAAGTCTAGGAGCTAGCTAAATAAACCACACGTGTGATCGATAAGGAACGAGGCCATGCAATTATAAGCTATCTAGACTGTGGGGCTCCTCAGGCCAAATATCTGCCGGCTAGGGGTCAGCAGCGATTGACTGTGCCGCCTGCCTGCTTGCGGAAATTGACGAATGCTGGATATACGTTTTGCCTGTGTTAGGATTAGCCCAGGCAGCCCTGACCGGGAGTCCCAGTATAGGCCCCTGACTAGACCCTTAGTCCGATCTGACTCGGGTACCGCTGCCCGTGTGTGTCACCGTTGTGTCACATGTCGTTAGGTACCGTACGGGACTTTCGCCTAGGTTATAGGTTTCGGTATCAATATTTCTTATCACACTAAATATTCTGAATACAGTAAATACCCAGTGTTAAGAAAACCGGAGATTTGGGGCCAGCCAGCAATATTCGCCAACTTGGGTACCCCCCCCCTCCAGCGCCAGCGTCCTATGAAAATCGCTAAGAATAGTGGGTCATTTTGTTTCAATCTGCCAGCAATTTTCTTAAATTTTCAGTGATAAACCAGTGAAAATGCGACATTTTTTAAAGAAATCCGCCTGCGGCGCACCAATAAGAAATACGGCGCCAGCGCCCACATTTCTTATCACCCCCATATTTCATAGCTCAAAAAAGCCAGCCAGCAATATTCACCAAATCGGGTACCCCCCCCCAGCAAAGCTGGCTACTTTCTTATTGGCGGGGTTTCTTATTACCGAGTACTTTCTGTACAGTCAACCTATTTCGGCTCACTTCGAATATATCCGGTTAGGGTATATTCACTAGGTCGTGGACCCATTCCACGCTTTTATTGTCCTTACTCAAGGGCATGGTTGGCTAATTTCGCCGTTTGGGTAGGTGGTGCGCTTGGGCGCCTGTGGGGCGTTTGGGCGGTATGCGCGGTTAAAATGCGGTTGGAGGCGGCTCTGCCGCTGTGAGATTTGTATTGCTGGTGATTGGGCTGCAGCTGGTTGGGTTTACGTTACGGATCGAGCTACCCTGGACGCCATCTCACTGTGGGAGGAGCTTACGCGCGCGCCTACCCTTTACACTTCGCAATCTTCTATTTCTTCACGTTGATACCCCGTTGCATCCGCCATTTCCGATTCTACCGCCCCATTGCCCCACCTTGGCGCCCATCAGCACCATCTGCCTAAGGTGTTTACATTTATGGCTTCCAGACCAATGCCGACGCGCACTAAGCGCAGACTTCTTAAGGAGAGTGATTTGGAGGCGGCTATACGCCTCCAAGATTCAGTGCGGAATTCGTCAACTCCGCAGACGCAACCTGTGCTGACACCACCTAATCCGCAGCAGGATGACGACGACACTGTCAAGGCGGACAGGCAGCATTACGCAGACCAGTGCAAGCTGGTCAAGGACGTCAGGAGAGAGAACCGGCATCGTACATGGGGAAAGGCGCTCCGCATGGCTGTGTTGGATGACAAGAACAAACGCTTCGTGGCTATTGCCCAGTGGTTTGGTACTATCACAAGTACCAAACCTTATGCTTCATTTTGGGTACTAGAGGGGGTGCATGGGTCCCATGTAGGTTTCGAAAAATCATTTGGGACGCTTTTGATTTATTGTTGATGCTGAAATATACTCCCATCGACTTTAGCTATGTGTATGCGCGGCATGCTTTCGGGGGGTGAAAGGCCATAAAATAAATTAAAATTTTTGGTACTATAGTATCAGCATGTTTCGCCGCATAACTCCCGCTATACGCTCCGGGTGAAGATTCGGAGACCCATGTTGGCAAGTTCGCGAGTTGCCCGATCTGCAGTGTCTCGTCAGATTTTCCATCCGGCCTCATCTTGATGCCAAAAGATGCGGTTGAAGTCGCGGGGGTGTAGAAAATCTGGGTATTTGCAAAACTAGGCGAAAATTAATGGCCAAAATTTTGCTGCCCAACGGCATTCGACGCCCTCGTGCGCCCAATATACGTGCGTTATAGACCCATGGGGCATAAGGCAACGCAGTTTGGGTCTCAAAGGGAATGATATATGATGGGTAGCATCATCAAGGTGGAGGAGGGCAGCAAAAAAAGTTCCGGCGTTTTGGTACTTGTGGGAGTACCAGATTCGATTCTGGTACTAAGTATGCCTAGTACCACTGGGCAGTAGCCATTCGAGGCCATCCCGAGGGACATCGACAAGCTTGGCAAGCTGGTGGTGGCCCTGAAGACCGAGTTTTTATCTGCTGGTCTGGACGTATCTTCATTCGACTTCGAGCACCCCACACGTGTGATCGAGGCTGTGAACGAGCTCGTCTACGACACTCTGGCGGAGCTGATCGAGCTTGGCTCGCAGGCGGAGATGTTCTTCGAGTCCACTGACTCCTCGACGGAGCGGGATGGGCGTCGCGCGCTCTTGGACCTCATTAAGGGGTGCGTGCCCCGCCCAGGTGTGCGTCAGTCTCACCAAGAGGAACATGCCGCCCTTCGCTACCCCGCCAAGGTAGACCCGCGGCCGCTCCTTGCCACGGAGCACCGGCTGGTGCGTGAGAATCGGGCGCTCGATTGGCGCCCGACGGAGCAGACCCGTACGCAGCAGCTGTTTGACCGGTTGGGCCCCGAGTTTTACCGAGCGGTCTTGGACCGCTACCCCATGTCATCCGACCTTGCCACGGTTGATTTTAAAATGCTTACTAACCTTGTGACGAGAGTGTTCGTCTACTGGCAGCAGCAGCAGGCGGACCTGGGTGGCGAGGCAGGGACCGCACCCGTTGCGGCTGCTCTCACCACCGGCGACGACATTACGCACGACCCCGCCCTGGAGGCCATCCTCAACAAGATCACGGTGCTGGAGCACTTCATCCGTGGCGGCTGTAAGGGGCCGCTCACGCCGGCCATGAGGAAGGCCGCCCTGGGGCCTCGTGGCGGGCTGAATGGCTACCGCGCGCGGGGGCCTCTAAGGAGGGTTGTCCGCCTGTCGGGTTTGACAAGGCGGAAATGCGAGCCTTGCCGCTTTGCAAGCGGTGCGCCCACAATGGCGACGGTGAGAGTTATCACCCGTGGCGTGACTGCCCACACGGTGGTGCTCGGCCCAAGCACACGGGCACCGCGGCTGCATTTTGCTGCCCACTGGACGGTGAGGACAAATCATGCAGGCTATGGCATTGTCACAGGTGTTCCAGGATGCGGCGGATTGCGGTCCGGACGCTTTCGCGGCCGCGATTGAGGTGCACGGAGCTCCGGCGGTGCTTACAGCAGGTGGTGCCGCGGCGGAGCTCGACATGTCCGCCTACGGATTCTCTGTGCCTGCAGGGGACCGAGCGGACTACGGTGCCCTGGCCACGCGCCTCGACGACCTCATGTCTGCCACGAGTGTCTCGTTCGACGGTGCGTCCTTTCAGCAAGGTGTAGCTGAGCATCCTCCCGCTGCCGCGACGGCGGTTTCTTACGGTGGGGGTGCAGTGCGAGACGGACCTCGATGGCCCGGCCTACGGCTACGAGGGTTCCACAGGCGGTGGGACCTACGGCATCGCGACGGTTGCACCTGCCCCGCCGTTTGTGCGGGCTCCATGGCCGCGCACGGTTGAGTTTGCGGCGCACGAGCTCACGCATCACGAGATCGCGGCACAGCAGGAGGCGGGATTCTCGGTGGCAGCGGGTGCTATCACAGCATCATAGATTCCAGTACCGTCGGCTGCAGGGCAGCACGTGGCACAGACGGCACGCCGCCCTACGTACTGTGGGATGCGGTGTGCCACCTTCCGGCTTTGGCATTCCGGCAATTGGGGCCGTGGCGGTTCTGTCCCTGCTATGCATTTCTTTTGCAGGTGTGGCAGTCTCGGCCTCCACGGCTACTGCCGCATCGGCTTCTTCATCGGCTACGGACATGCCTTCGCCTGGTGGTACTCTCGATTGGGAGATGCCGCCTCGTACCCGGCTCGTGCTGGACGGTGCCTACCCAGCTCCAGAGTTCTTTGTGGCTGCCGAACTGCCACCGCTTGAGCCGTCTGAGCCCCCTGACATCGTTCAGGACTTTGCTCAGAGAGATTTAGGCTTCGACATCGCCCATTACTATGGTATGGCCTTACATGAGCCCGGGCGGCTTGATGTGCCTTACTACTATGGTTCTGGGTTCTTTGCATCCTACTACGGCATGGACTTCTACGGGGCTACTGCTGGACTGGATTGGGACCCTGTCGATTGACCTCTAGTTCACTCTGGATGCACATCCACCGACATGGTGGTGTGCAGAACTCCTGTGACTTCAACAACTTTTCTGGTTCTGGATTTATGTTTATGTCAACTACAACTTCTTCACTTGGCATTATTCCTGCTCTCTGTTTACTTTTGGCTTTGAGATGTAGGTTTCTAGGAGCAGTCTGACAGCCTGCTCACTTGCTTTATCAGAATAGCACAGTAGATTCAATCTGTACTGGCCAAGAGCCACTGACTATCTTGCTATTTCTGCAATGACAGCTGTACACCTCCTTGCAAATCGGAGGTGGTGTGTTAGGATTAGCCCAGGCAGCCTTGACCGGGAGTCCCGGTATAGGCCCCTGACTAGACCCTTAGTCCGATCTGACTCGGGTACCGCTGCCCGTGTGTGTCACCGTTGTGTCACATGTCGTTAGGTACCGTTCGGGACTTTCGCCTAGGTTATAGGTTTCGGTATCAAAATTTCTTATCACACTAAATATTCTGAATACAGTAAATACCCAGTGTTAAGAAAACCGGAGATTTGGGGCCAGCCAGCAATATTCGCCAACTTGGGTAACCCCCCCCCGCCAGCGCCAGCGTCCTATGAAAATCGCTAAGAATAGTGGGTCATTTTGTTTCAATCTGCCAGCAATTTTCTTAAATTTTCAGTGATAAACCAGTGAAAATGCGACATTTTTTAAAGAAATCCGCCTGCGGCGCACCAATAAGAAATACGGCGCCAGCGCCCACATTTCTTATCACCCCCATATTTCATAGCTCAAAAAAGCCAGCCAGCAATATTCACCAAATCGGGTACCCCCCCCCAGCAAAGCTGGCTACTTTCTTATTGGCGGGGTTTCTTATTACCGAGTACTTTCTGTACAGTCAACCTATTTCGGCTCACTTCGAATATATCCGGTTAGGGTATATTCACTAGGTCGTGGACCCATTCCACGCTTTTATTGTCCTTACTCAAGGGCATGGTTGGCTAATTTCGCCGTTTGGGTAGGTGGTGCGCTTGGGCGCCTGTGGGGCGTTTGGGCGGTATGCGCGGTTAAAATGCGGTTGGAGGCGGCTCTGCCGCTGTGAGATTTGTATTGCTGGTGATTGGGCTGCAGCTGGTTGGGTTTACGTTACGGATCGAGCTACCCTGGACGCCATCTCACTGTGGGAGGAGCTTACGCGCGCGCCTACCCTTTACACTTCGCAATCTTCTATTTCTTCACGTTGATACCCCGTTGCATCCGCCATTTCCGATTCTACCGCCCCATTGCCCCACCTTGGCGCCCATCAGCACCATCTGCCTAAGGTGTTTACATTTATGGCTTCCAGACCAATGCCGACGCGCACTAAGCGCAGACTTCTTAAGGAGAGTGATTTGGAGGCGGCTATACGCCTCCAAGATTCAGTGCGGAATTCGTCAACTCCGCAGACGCAACCTGTGCTGACACCACCTAATCCGCAGCAGGATGACGACGACACTGTCAAGGCGGACAGGCAGCATTACGCAGACCAGTGCAAGCTGGTCAAGGACGTCAGGAGAGAGAACCGGCATCGTACATGGGGAAAGGCGCTCCGCATGGCTGTGTTGGATGACAAGAACAAACGCTTCGTGGCTATTGCCCAGTGGTTTGGTACTATCACAAGTACCAAACCTTATGCTTCATTTTGGGTACTAGAGGGGGTGCATGGGTCCCATGTAGGTTTCGAAAAATCATTTGGGACGCTTTTGATTTATTGTTGATGCTGAAATATACTCCCATCGACTTTAGCTATGTGTATGCGCGGCATGCTTTCGGGGGGTGAAAGGCCATAAAATAAATTAAAATTTTTGGTACTATAGTATCAGCATGTTTCGCCGCATAACTCCCGCTATACGCTCCGGGTGAAGATTCGGAGACCCATGTTGGCAAGTTCGCGAGTTGCCCGATCTGCAGTGTCTCGTCAGATTTTCCATCCGGCCTCATCTTGATGCCAAAAGATGCGGTTGAAGTCGCGGGGGTGTAGAAAATCTGGGTATTTGCAAAACTAGGCGAAAATTAATGGCCAAAATTTTGCTGCCCAACGGCATTCGACGCCCTCGTGCGCCCAATATACGTGCGTTATAGACCCATGGGGCATAAGGCAACGCAGTTTGGGTCTCAAAGGGAATGATATATGATGGGTAGCATCATCAAGGTGGAGGAGGGCAGCAAAAAAAGTTCCGGCGTTTTGGTACTTGTGGGAGTACCAGATTCGATTCTGGTACTAAGTATGCCTAGTACCACTGGGCAGTAGCCATTCGAGGCCATCCCGAGGGACATCGACAAGCTTGGCAAGCTGGTGGTGGCCCTGAAGACCGAGTTTTTATCTGCTGGTCTGGACGTATCTTCATTCGACTTCGAGCACCCCACACGTGTGATCGAGGCTGTGAACGAGCTCGTCTACGACACTCTGGCGGAGCTGATCGAGCTTGGCTCGCAGGCGGAGATGTTCTTCGAGTCCACTGACTCCTCGACGGAGCGGGATGGGCGTCGCGCGCTCTTGGACCTCATTAAGGGGTGCGTGCCCCGCCCAGGTGTGCGTCAGTCTCACCAAGAGGAACATGCCGCCCTTCGCTACCCCGCCAAGGTAGACCCGCGGCCGCTCCTTGCCACGGAGCACCGGCTGGTGCGTGAGAATCGGGCGCTCGATTGGCGCCCGACGGAGCAGACCCGTACGCAGCAGCTGTTTGACCGGTTGGGCCCCGAGTTTTACCGAGCGGTCTTGGACCGCTACCCCATGTCATCCGACCTTGCCACGGTTGATTTTAAAATGCTTACTAACCTTGTGACGAGAGTGTTCGTCTACTGGCAGCAGCAGCAGGCGGACCTGGGTGGCGAGGCAGGGACCGCACCCGTTGCGGCTGCTCTCACCACCGGCGACGACATTACGCACGACCCCGCCCTGGAGGCCATCCTCAACAAGATCACGGTGCTGGAGCACTTCATCCGTGGCGGCTGTAAGGGGCCGCTCACGCCGGCCATGAGGAAGGCCGCCCTGGGGCCTCGTGGCGGGCTGAATGGCTACCGCGCGCGGGGGCCTCTAAGGAGGGTTGTCCGCCTGTCGGGTTTGACAAGGCGGAAATGCGAGCCTTGCCGCTTTGCAAGCGGTGCGCCCACAATGGCGACGGTGAGAGTTATCACCCGTGGCGTGACTGCCCACACGGTGGTGCTCGGCCCAAGCACACGGGCACCGCGGCTGCATTTTGCTGCCCACTGGACGGTGAGGACAAATCATGCAGGCTATGGCATTGTCACAGGTGTTCCAGGATGCGGCGGATTGCGGTCCGGACGCTTTCGCGGCCGCGATTGAGGTGCACGGAGCTCCGGCGGTGCTTACAGCAGGTGGTGCCGCGGCGGAGCTCGACATGTCCGCCTACGGATTCTCTGTGCCTGCAGGGGACCGAGCGGACTACGGTGCCCTGGCCACGCGCCTCGACGACCTCATGTCTGCCACGAGTGTCTCGTTCGACGGTGCGTCCTTTCAGCAAGGTGTAGCTGAGCATCCTCCCGCTGCCGCGACGGCGGTTTCTTACGGTGGGGGTGCAGTGCGAGACGGACCTCGATGGCCCGGCCTACGGCTACGAGGGTTCCACAGGCGGTGGGACCTACGGCATCGCGACGGTTGCACCTGCCCCGCCGTTTGTGCGGGCTCCATGGCCGCGCACGGTTGAGTTTGCGGCGCACGAGCTCACGCATCACGAGATCGCGGCACAGCAGGAGGCGGGATTCTCGGTGGCAGCGGGTGCTATCACAGCATCATAGATTCCAGTACCGTCGGCTGCAGGGCAGCACGTGGCACAGACGGCACGCCGCCCTACGTACTGTGGGATGCGGTGTGCCACCTTCCGGCTTTGGCATTCCGGCAATTGGGGCCGTGGCGGTTCTGTCCCTGCTATGCATTTCTTTTGCAGGTGTGGCAGTCTCGGCCTCCACGGCTACTGCCGCATCGGCTTCTTCATCGGCTACGGACATGCCTTCGCCTGGTGGTACTCTCGATTGGGAGATGCCGCCTCGTACCCGGCTCGTGCTGGACGGTGCCTACCCAGCTCCAGAGTTCTTTGTGGCTGCCGAACTGCCACCGCTTGAGCCGTCTGAGCCCCCTGACATCGTTCAGGACTTTGCTCAGAGAGATTTAGGCTTCGACATCGCCCATTACTATGGTATGGCCTTACATGAGCCCGGGCGGCTTGATGTGCCTTACTACTATGGTTCTGGGTTCTTTGCATCCTACTACGGCATGGACTTCTACGGGGCTACTGCTGGACTGGATTGGGACCCTGTCGATTGACCTCTAGTTCACTCTGGATGCACATCCACCGACATGGTGGTGTGCAGAACTCCTGTGACTTCAACAACTTTTCTGGTTCTGGATTTATGTTTATGTCAACTACAACTTCTTCACTTGGCATTATTCCTGCTCTCTGTTTACTTTTGGCTTTGAGATGTAGGTTTCTAGGAGCAGTCTGACAGCCTGCTCACTTGCTTTATCAGAATAGCACAGTAGATTCAATCTGTACTGGCCAAGAGCCACTGACTATCTTGCTATTTCTGCAATGACAGCTGTACACCTCCTTGCAAATCGGAGGTGGTGTGTTAGGATTAGCCCAGGCAGCCTTGACCGGGAGTCCCGGTATAGGCCCCTGACTAGACCCTTAGTCCGATCTGACTCGGGTACCGCTGCCCGTGTGTGTCACCGTTGTGTCACATGTCGTTAGGTACCGTTCGGGACTTTCGCCTAGGTTATAGGTTTCGGTATCAAAATTTCTTATCACACTAAATATTCTGAATACAGTCAACCTATTTCGGCTCACTTCGAATATATCCGGTTAGGGTATATTCACTAGCCTGTCGGGTTGGTTGCTGCAAAAGAAAATCGGCCTACTGCATGGGAGGAATATGCATCTCCGCGGACGATAATAAACAGCTGCTGCCCGCAAGTGCCCACAATGAATAATGCACTGTCTGTCCGTTTAGAAATTAAGATACCCCTCACCGCCAGAGCCGTAGCCAGCACCACCAGAATCGGAGGCGTAGTTGTCACAATCTTTCCCGTATACATCGAAACGAAATGTGGCGACATGCGCATTTCCGGATTGTCATATTGTTAGTAGGATTTAAACTTATGAAAAGTATCCGCATTGACGCAATGACGATTTTATATTGCCATTAGCGTTTATCGAGCTTTTACAATATGTAATCTTGCAGCAACCTCAAATTACAAAATGAAGTATGAGTAAGTCACAATTATAATGCATATACTTTAAGCACAGATATCTAAGTACGCAACTTATAAAACCAATCTTACTTTGAACAATTGTAGTTTCGAATGAGCTGAAAAGCAAGAAACCCTTGTGCATATTACAAGTCCATTGAAGAAAAGAAACCGAGCATTATAATCAAAACCAAGGTTGTGTAATACTTCGTCTTAATAAATTCAGATTTCAGAAAGGGCATAGACATCATTTCGGCCAGGTCCACCGCAAGTCAAACTTCGGTTTCCTAAACAACCCATGCCGCAGTCACTCTCTGGTGCTTTTGCATATTTTCCATAAGAGTCTCCACAAAAACATATTCCACCATCCCCCAAACCCATGAATGTGTATCCTTTGCAGCTTTGAAGGCATAACTGAGGAACCATTGCTTGGCTAGCACCCCATACACAATTTCCTGTCGAGTCCTGACAACATCCAGGGAGGCTGCTGGGGTTTAACCCGCTGTTCCCACATATAAAATATGGGAGATCTCGAGAGTCTTGACAGTTTGGTGCGTCCTTCCAACAACCGAGATAATATGCCCCCTCAACAGTCTTGTTGAGGAGGCCCTTATTGTCAAACGTCGGAGTCGTTTGCGTCAATGATAGATATATCATCGTGCGAGACCCGACAGGTGCCATGTGGCTTTCTTAACGCAACTCTGCAAAACCAGAAAAGTTTGTCCACGAAAAGCTAAAGGAGTCAGGGTGTCCATTGTGGATTTTAGAGGCAGCCCATTTGCTTTTCCAGGAGAACACCGGCTGAGTCTCGTGGGTGGGCCCACAGATGGCCTCCATGCTAAGTTTTCTTACATCATCCGAGCCAACCATCTTGGCATCTGTGTTGCCGAAGGGTGTAGGCCCTACTGGCTCCAAATCATATCTTGCGGCAATAGACAACTCGGCACTTCTGTTGCCAGAGCGTGGGTCGATGGAGAATGGATCGTGCTGCCAGTCATTGTATCGCATCAGCTGCTTGAGTTGCTCCCTCGTGCGAACGCCTCCCTGAAGGCACCGATGCTCGAAAATCTCGGATCAGCGGAAGCAGAGTGGGCAGGCACGGAGAGGACACATTTCCCAGCAAACTGATGAGAAAGGGTATCCTCGAAGGGGATCACCAAAACGGGAGATCAGACACATTGGAACTTTTAGTTTTGAGTAGATCCCCACTATATTACGATGGCGGTCAAATCAATTGAGATATGCCATAAAGTCAGGAGGGCAGTGGTCATTGCATGCATGGTGTGGATTGCGCGATGTAATCATGTGTTGCCCTTGCATCTGCCTATGATTGCGCGCCACGAGGGAGGCTGGTTCAAAATTGTGCGCCACGAGGGAGGCTGGTACAAAGTTGCAAACCAAGGCTAACCACAAACAGTTGATCATCGAGAGAATCTCACGGACGCCATGAACTTTTGCAACTTTGGGTTGGGCTGTATTTCCTCGGTCTGGGGTTCTACGGGCTAAGTGATTGTAAGGACAACGCTACACTCACATCGCATCATCACACATGCGCCACCCAAAAGAGCTTGCAGGCCAGGGTTACCTGATCACGGCGGAAAATCTTGGCGCGGGTATACAGAGAGTACGTGAAGTAATCTCCGAATTTAGCAGCCATGGCTGCGGACCCTGATCTCTTCCGGACTTCCTCAAAATATGGGCGATTATAGCTTGGCCAATATCCATACCGTAGAATGTCGGTGACATCAGCCGCCTGGATGAAACCAGGAAGCTGCTCGAGGATCCAAAGCGTGTTTGCCTTGAGTGGTTTACCAGGGGTAAAGAGGTTATAGTCGACTATCATCCACTGCACACCCAACACAACAGCGCTCTGTAAACTGAGGAAAGCCACGATTACGCGAAGCCATACATCAGTGCCACTACCTCAGGCGGCCTTCACGCGTATCGCACATGGCTTGACTGGCACTCGCATCTCCGCACCTTCACGATGTGCTTTGATGACCATCCATCACAGCCCAGCATGACAATATCCTCCATATCATCACGGTTATGGATGGTCAGCCACCCAGGCCCACGAATCACCGTAACCAAGTCAGATTAACCAGGACTGAGGGACGCTTCCAGAAGCAGGCAGATGGCATGATGGGCATCCTACCTGATTGTTGATAGTGCCGGAGTTAAATGGCTTGAAGGCCTCCACCCATGATGGGCCGTCCGTTGCGACGCGGTTGGCGAGGATGGACCGTGCCCAGGTAAGGACACACACGGGAGTGATGGTATCCAGAAGGGCCTGGTTGAAGACGGCGTTGGTGGTCTCCAGAACCACAAGGCCGGAGGAGAGCACAAAGAAGTCGTCCGTGCTTGCTAGGATCCCCGGGTAGCCGGAGAAGACGGAGGTCGGAGCAGACACTGAAGGCGAGTCAACTGCACAAAACGTTGTCCAACACACGGCGTGCATTGAGTGAGGGGTGCGTACCACGCCTTCACGCGTGTGTCCCACGCATCTTTCACCATCAGATTAAAGAATCCTCCGCAAACCAAGGGAGCTCCCGGGTTCCTCCACACGCGCGTCCCCGCAAGTACCGCATATGGTTCCAAATGTAGCTTGAGGGCAAACGGAGGCCGGCGAGGAAATGCCAATGTGGCGCCTCCGCGCCCATAGCTTTCCTAGATCGAGGTGGGACAGGCCACAGTGTAAGGGCGCGCTCTGCGTCTGTGCCGCACACCGTCCTGACCCACCCTCGAGGAGCTTTCATACCGTGCAGAGCTTTCATACCTTGGATTGGGGCGGCGTGGAAGGGGAGATGGTATCGCTTGGCAATGCGCAACATGCTGAAGTAGCCGGTCCATGTGTTGTGAGTAGCCCAAAGCTCGGAGAAGTCTGCCGTCACCTGCAGGTTTGTATCAAAGCTACTTTGTGCAAGTGCAACTCGTTCAATGTGAGACAATGCATGAAACACACTTATTCAATATATAAGATGCATATGCACATGTATATGTATACAAATACAGTATACCTATGTGGGCTCGAAACCCCACACCTTAGAATGGTCTGCATTTTTTCTCTTCGTAGTATGTATATAAATGTAGTACACATACTCAATGGCACGAAGCCCGCCGACAAAAGCCAGCCCACCATCATCCTAGTCGATGTGAGAAGCATGCAGGATCAAGGCGGGGCCATGGCAAGATACCACCGATCCATACACCCCAAAACAAATGCAAAGCGGCATGGACGGACGGATGGATGAATGTACATGAATGGATGTACCAATCACTGCCAAACATGTAAGATAACACACACTGAACGGCATGAGATCAGCCAACAAAAGCCAGCCCACCATCATCCCAGTGGATGTGAGAAGCAACTCAGGAGCAGGGCGGGGCCGTGACAAGATATCACCAACTCATACATATTCCCAACCCAGATGCAAAGCAGCATGGAAAGATGATACGATGTGACCGATCACCGCCCAACAATTGTTGGTCTCGGGGTTACGGAGTAAGCGGACCCTGCTGGCATGCCCCCCAGTGGCTCCCGGTCGATGGATGGGACCTGTTGGTCCATGGTTATGTCATGAATGCAGTCACACCACACAGCATGGACACCCCATGTCAAAAAAAGGAAACATGCGGGCACCTAAGTGCTCCCCACAAAATTCAAGGGAAAACACAGAAGGTGTACACCACCACCTTCTGCCTCTCCTCGCAGCACGACAGACGAATCTACCGAGCTCTCCAAGAGGCAGTGCCCGCCAGAATGGCACCACGGGGATAACCGCCTCCCAAAACCCACTTCCACCCGGCGGCCGTCCCCGTTCACAGCGATCCGCCAGTACTCATATCAAGGTCAAAGAACACAAGTCCCCCGGCATGTGTAATAACCATGAGCACTGTACACGGAGAGGGAGCTAGCATCAGACGAATCCAAGACACTTCCAAAAAGCGAGCCATAGACGAATCCCCGACGCCCTCAAAGAGGCAGTACCCGTCAGAAGGGTACCACAGGGACAGCCACATCCCATCATCCAAATCATTCCAGTGGCCGTCTCCGTTAACAACGAGATGCCAGTACCCCATAAAGTGGGTGTCGATCACCAGTCCCCCGGCAGGTGAAAAAGCCCCAAGGCACTGGACATAAATAGAGCCATCCGCAGACGGATCCTCGACGCCCTCAAAGAGGCAGTACCCGTCAGAAGGGTACCACAGGGACAGCCACAATCCCATCATCCAAATCATTCCAGTGGCCGTCCCCGTTAACAACGAGATGCCAGTACCCCATAAAGTGGGTGTCGATCACCAGTCCCCCGGCAGGTGAAAAAGCCCCAAGGCACTGGACATAAATAGAGCCAGCCGCAGACGGATCCCCAACTCCCTCAAAGAGGCAGTACCCGTCAGAAGGATACCACAGGGACAGCCACAATCCCATCATCCAAATCATTCCAGTGGCCGTCCCCGTTAACAACGAGATGTCAGCACCCCATAACGTGGCTGTCAACCACCAGTCCCCCGGCAGGTGAAAAAGCCTCAAGGCACTGGTAAGATACCACACACACACACACATATCTTAGTCGAGAAAGACGATCTGGGGTAACTGGCAGCTCATCCAGCTTTGTATCACATGTCCGTTATGGAAATATTCTATGATGGTGCTCAAACCCAGGCGAGGCAAAGTCAAACAAATCAGAAGGAAAACCCAGGTGCAAGTGCATATGAACACCAAGGTTTCACCTACTTGTCCTGGGCGCCCAAAAAACATGCCAACTATCGCCGGCACGGACATCCGATGGAGAAAAACTAAATACATGCGGGCACCTAAGTGCTCCCCGGAAAATGAAGGGAAGCCACCGAGTGTGGATCTCACGGCCCTCTGCCCGTCCCAAGTGGGTTCCATAGACGGGATACCCCAGCACCTCCCGCCCGAAAGTCCCACCTCCAACACCCCCGCCTACCTGTACTAGAGCTTAGTGGAGACCAGCATCTATATTTACATGGATAGACATGGCGCCGCACCCACGTATGCATCATGGTCACCCTGAAAATACAGATCAACGGCTGTGCGCGGAGCCACATGCTAAGAGAGTGAGCGGCAGTGTACGTGGACGAGGACAAAGCGGAGTCACCTTCACCATAGCTGAGCAATGGGTGGTGTGTCGCATGTATGCCTTTGCGAGGTCGTATGTCCACGTGGCGTGCTTCTCATCCATAAATGGACGATGAATGAGAGAGCTCAAATCAACCATCGCTTGCAATAGGAGGAAGTCCAGGCGGCTCAGAGGAGGAAGACGTTGCGCGTCGTGAACTGCTTTATATCCGGCAATCAGCCCATCCAGCTGGCTCCAAATCAACTGAACCTGGTACCTGCAAAGCCGCGGGGAGTGAAGGGCTCATGGGAGTGGCCTGCACACATCACCGTCGCCTATCTCGTGGGGGTGGTACACACACCTCGCTGACTCCTAGTTCATGGGAGAAGTATGCACGGCTCGCCGAGTCCTCGCTTGTGGGCATGCCCCACACACCTCGCTGACTCCTAGAGCATAGAAGTGACAGGGCTCGCGCACATCAAGCCGAGTCCTATGCTGATTGGCACACTCCCGTGACTTCGGAAAGGAAGTGTAGCTAGGTGGTGCGTCCAAATTTTAAGGCCCCTATAAGTGTTGACGTCTGACCCTGCTGCTTGCGTTTACGAGATGGAAATAACAGGAATGGACAAGTTTTCAGATATGTTCACCACCTACCAGTACGGGTCCGTTAGGTTAGCAGTTTGGATATGCTTCTGGATGTACTGATCGTTGTCCGTCACGAACGAACTTGCAATGGCATAGCGCGACCCATTGAGGTCGTCGCCGAAGGTCGCCTCGTAGAAGTTTGACCAGTGGTTGTGGATGAGCTCGGGCGTCAGCGCTCCCTCCACATAGCCTGCCATTGAAGTAGTTGTGCTGATGGCTAAGGATCGTGCTGCTTGTCTAAAGCGAAGAGCAGTACAATATCACGGCACAACTCCCCTCGTGAACTTTGGCATCGCTCGCGGACACCAAACTTCCGCGGAGAAGTTCGTGCATACTGTTGGTAGCGATATGGGACAAGAAAAAGAAAAAGAAAAAAGAAAAAGAGACACCCTTTTCGGGGTGTGGGGCTTTAAGTCCCCTTGACTTATGATATGGGACAAGTGATGCACTTTCCCTAGTGAACCACTGAAAGCGAGGGCTGCCTTTCGTATCTGCGTTTGCACAGGGACGGGAAAGGTACATAGCCTAGACTATTGTTTCCTGTACTGACGTCCTCCTTGCTGGGTTTGGTTCCCATCGGAATCACGCAACCTTTCGAAACGTGACGTGTGAAAGTGTGAATCGAAGTGAAAACATTGGATACCTGCTGCAAAAGCCTGTTCCAGATCTTCTGACTGTTCGTTGGACTGTACAGTCAGCTCTCCCCATCCAGTAACATTTACCCTGCAGGAACATATACTTTAAGTGAGCCCGTGTGCCAACCTATATTCTAACGGGGCCTGACAAAGGATAAGGGATTGTCTACATAACAAGGTATGATCGGAATTGTGCGCAAGAAAGCGTTCATAGCTCTTTTATCGATTTCAAGTCTACGCAACTATACCTGGGCCTCGGTCTGAGGTATTACTTAAAGGCCCATTTGCAATAGTCCGTTTATACCGCAGACATACCTCTTGTACCGTTTGCGTGCAAGCTTGTGAGCTATAGATAAGATGCCCCACGTTGGCGGAAAACTGGGGGACAGCTTGCGGCTGGCAGTGTGGTATCACAACTTCACAACACTTGATGAACAAAGTATCGATACCCCGAGTGTAAGCACTTAACATCTCATCAAGTCTAAGCAGGCGGTACGTATGACAACGGAAACTCGCATCCTCGTGAGTACTACGAGTACGATTACTACGAGATGTTTAGAGCAGAATCGCACTTGTCCCAGAACACCCCCCAGGCTGTGGCGGTAGAAGTGCCGTTTGCTCCACCCCACGATATCTTGCAGCGCCGGGACTGACACCACACTTCGGCCTCTCGAGAACTCACAGCTTGAGAACCCAAGAACATTACGATAAGAATGCTTGCAGCTAACCATGGTCTCAGGCTACCCATCTGCATTCGTAACAAAGGCGTTGTCAGTACCCGCCTCAGTAAAGCATTTCGAGTCTGGAACATACTTTCGTACACGTCAAAAGCGATTCAGCAGATGATAACACTTGTGCAGAAAGTTTTCCTGGAATAAAGTCGTAAACCACAAAGAAAAATTTGTGTTCTGATAAAAGGTGGTTTGAAAATGCAACAAAGCAGAAAACAAGATTTTTCTCGATTTTGGTTGATGCACCCTTCATATATTGTGATTTCTTTCGAGCTTAGCACCGGCTGTACCGTTGAATATTTGAAGCGACGATGCCTCACAGAAGAGCGACAGGTGATACTGCATCAGCACATATGATAATACTGCAGTAGTGAGAGTCACCTTTCGCTTTGCTTTGCTGTGCGAGCGTCACCAGAGCAGAGTTGAGATGTCTATGGTTATCCTGTGCTAGCTTGAATTGGTTTGGATTTCCGGTGTGTGTGGCTACCTGTTTATAGTGTCAAGCTTCTATGATACCTCTTCCTCTCTCTCTCTCAAACCTTCAACCTTCAAAATATTTTTCTGTCTCAAACCTTCAACCTTCAACCTAGAACCTTCACCTTCGCTTGGGAAACGTTAGGGGTTACGGTTAGCTAGCATGACTCTCGTCTGGCTGAGACCACGACCACGACCACGACCAGAGCTCCGGAAGCGATTTTTTCACTTTTTAAATTTTTTCTGTACTAGACCGGACAAGGGAATTCTTGTGAGTTGTCAGTATCGAGAGACAGCTCGAGGTTTTCTAATCAGCTGCGGCTACATAGCCCAGCTTGCATGACACATATGACACATATGTGAATGGAACCCGGCCGGTGCAAGAGGCTTGGGCAGCGTGAATTTTTTCAGCCTTAACTTCTTTCTCTGCTTTGCGCATCAACTTCTCGTCTTCTTCATCGTCAGCGTACGACTTACGTTCAAGTTTCTCGCAGATTTTCCAGCCCACTTCAGGGCCTTTGTCCGAAACCAAGGCCAAAATTTTTGCGCGCGCCTTGGCCCTTGCCACACCTTTTTCCGCTGTCTCAGACAAGAATTCTAAAGCAAAAGTGACGGTCTCAAGCAGCTCCACACCTTCCAATTCCTTCTTGGCGTCATTAAGCGCCAACTGTGACGCTGAGTGTGCCACGAAGTGGTGCTGGGTCTCCAAAAACTGTTTGCGGAGTCCCTTGTCCTTGCCATCATCGTTGCGAGTCAACTCAAGGCGATCGGACCCTCGAAGCTGAGTGAGGTCTACTGCTGCCTCCCACGGACGCTTACGGTCTCCTGAGGCTACTTGTGACAGTCCCTTAAGCTCAGCAAGTCGGGCAGTCGCTCTCTCCATTTGTCGAATCAACTTCATTTGCGGTTGCGAGAGGTCCTCTCCATCTTGGAAAGCGGCAAAAGCGGTCGCGTACGCTGGCTGCGCTTGCAAATCATCAATCCGTCTTTGACACAAAATCGGGTCGTTGAACCACTCCATAATCAATATACGAATACTACTGAAAGTATGTGCGCACTGAAAAACTTACGGTGTTACAGAACTGCAAAAACGGACACAGACTGCAAAAACGGACAGTAAACTGCAAAAAGTTAAACAGTCGATGAAAGTCCACACAATCACAGTAACACGGCAAGAGGCCCTCTCAGTCCGTAGCTGGCCTCTTATGCCTCCGACTGATCAGAAAACCTCAGTTTTCAGATCTGCTCCGGATGACAGTCATACTGCCTGTCATCCTACACTGATCAGAAAACCATCAGATTCCGTGAACATAAGGGACACTAAGATATCCATTGGTGAGGAAGACAGATACGCTGTCCGGCTAAGCTCGCTGAGCATCAAACTGATAATCACATAAACAGTGTCTGGCCGAGGCTTTATGCTCTCGGAAACCCAGACTATGAAACAATGACTGTACTACTATACTGTACTACTGTACAGTACAGTGCTAGGATGTCACGGACACGATACGGAAGCAGGGTCAGGCTAGGGGCTAGTCAGAGCCCATAATAACTAAGCCTAAACCCGAAGTCCAGCATTTTCTGTCGAAGTATCGTGTCATGTCTCTCGACTGTACAGTATTGTCGAGGTAGAGCATCGAGGACTTCCAGAAGTGCAAGTGTAAGTGGCCATGACGGTCATCGATATCGATATCGCTATCGTTCCTGTCTTTCATGAGGCATGACTGCCATCCTGTGCCAATGAAGGATAGGACAAGTCAGACGAGAGGGGACAAGTCAGTTTGCATCCACGTCAATTTGCCCCAATAACCGATGCCAGAATTACGCTGGTGGTTTGGGACATTCGCCCAATAACCTACCTCTATTTAGTTGTGTTTGATTGATTAAACTTGAAACGAACTTTGTAACAATAACTTTGTAAAAACAAGTACTTTGTTAACCCAACACAGCAAAATCATGGATACCCGGATGATGATAAATGGCGCAATGCGTGAAAATACTTTTCACATTTCAGGGGTACCTTATTTTCCTGAGAAGTTTTCAAGAAGAAAGTTACTTTCACCAAGTTTCCTATGGCCCTACCAACACAACAATGTCCGGACAATAAGGCGTCAGTCTGCACATCTGACATTTATCCATATGCTATTGCTCAAGAACGATATGTTGTTGGACCATCTCTCATATCCATATGCTATTGCTCAAGAACGATATGTTCCATATGTTGTTGGAAGCTTAACCGCGATGCTCTCATGCGCAAGCGGAAAATAAACGGCCGCGTTGCCTTTAGCAGCAGGAAAACGGTACGCTGGGTATGGCAAGTATTATTAGAGGAAAGAATCAATGCATATAGCAAATATTCTTAATTTTTAAGCCACAGCTCGCTGTTACACCCTCCTAACTTTGTGGTGTCCTCAGATCGTGAAAGCTTCCAACTCGAACAACTCGCTAGCGAAGACGAAACCACGCCAACGGCCAGTCGATTGCCACAAAATTGTCGCCACTGGCTTTTTCAGACTCCTCGAAGAGCACTTTTCCCATCACTTCGGCAGGCTGGGAAGGTTGTATGAGTTCGCGATGGAGTGGAAATCTTATCGAGATATGGTGTTCGATTTGTTTTTAAGGCCAAAGGATGAGGACTGGCCGAATCCCCAGGTGCGTAGCTGCACGTTTATTCGCTTTCTGGAGTTGTTACCACCAAGGCGCTTCAACTTTCACTCGGGCGCTCCTCCTACTGAAGTTTAAAGTCGCGTTACTTCACCAGGTTGACGAAGACTTCAAGAACATAACACTACTTGGCGACGTTGGTGAAGAGGAAAACAAGAAGATGAGCCATGTAAAGATACTCGGTAACTTCTTTCAAAGAACAAGTTCCCATCCTGTTTGTCTCGAGCGCAGCTTTGCTTTGCCTTTAATATGTTTTGCACAACTTGACAGCTTTGCGCGCACGTGCAGCTCTTCTCAAGTTCCAAGGCGATTGCAGAGAAATGAAATTGAAGGTGTATCTGGAAGACCGGTTTTATCGTTCACTCCTCGACATTACAAACCTGGTTCACAGGTTTGTGACCAACGAAGAGATTGTGAAGAAAGTATGGACGCGCATGAAAGGCCCATCTTTGGATTGTGTGATCAAGTTGCGTTCGTTTGTACTTGCCAACTCTTCCGCCCCGAGCGACACGCTGGAAGAGCAAGGCGTCGAGGAACAGTGTGAAACTTCTTGGGATGAATCGACCGCGTCGTGTCCCGCCTTGAGCGACACGCTAGAAGAGCAAGGCGTCGAGGAACAGTGTGAAACTTCCTGGGATGAATCGACCGCGTCGTGTCCCGCCATGAGCGACACACCGGAAGAGCAAGGCGTCGAAGAACAGTGTGAAACTTCATGGGATGAATTGACCGCGTCGTGTCTGGACTTAAGTTACGTTGATTTCCATGATATTGGTGACTTGCCCAGCAGCAGTGTGGACCTTCAAGCAGAGGACTTGGATTCATATGGCCAAGGCAATGTAGGATGTGATGAGCTACTTTGCAAGATGGCAATGTAGATAATGGACGACTGGACAGAAGATGCGGTTCCCGAAAGGAGTGCACTCGCTGTTTAGGCTGCGCGCGTGGTCACATTTCTCAAACGGGCGACCAGGTATCAGACGCCGAAATTAGTTTTTTTCTTTCTCATATTTCGATCGGTTCTCACCCAGTCATGAATTACAATAGGTTGTATCCCAAAGAATTTTAGTGTGTATACCCCGTATCCGAACTATATTAAGTACGTTTCTGCAGCAACTCCCAGTCTTTCCGCAAGCCATAACTCCTAAGCATGAAACGCACTTGAACGCAATCATACAATTTACAGGTTTCGTGGAGCCCCATTCACCTTGAGCATGATGCCACTTCAGGGTCAACTATTTCTACCCAGGTTTGAAGTCGAGAGTTTTCTGGCCATTGAGGGCTTCCTATATGACCACTTCCACGACTCAGATATGCTGGAGGTTATATTGGGGGTATAACGCCGTAAATTAATAGTTGAACGCCCCCCCCCCGGTTGTGCTTGATATTGGATGGATCAAATGGAACATTCAGACCACCCCTACATTTCAAAAACAATAATCCGAAAAATGAAAACACTTTGGCGGGCAAACTGGCTCACCGCACACTGTTAAGGCGATGCTAAGGCGAGCATTTCAATTCGAAGCGCTGTGCACGGCTATACCTCGCGAACTTTTCCGATGATTTTGCGAGCAGGTTGCGAGCAGTTTGAACTTAATTATCGTAGCTGACCGGCACGGATGCTGCGAACGCATATTTCGCCTCCTACTTCTCGCGGAACCGCCTGAACGTGCCACCTAGTCCGAGCCGCGGACCCAAAAATAAATTTCAAACATGTACAGATTTTACTGACTGTGCTCGCAGGATTTAACGGCACTCCGACATGGGCAGTGCCAACCACAACAAGACAAGAGGCACAACGGCCACATGAAGATTTGGCCCACCCACTCCCGCCCTGCTGTCTTGATGGCCGTTTTCAGCACCCTGTTAACGGTTTTTTGAACGCGCAGGGCAAAAACGGCAACGAAACCCTCAACAACACACACCAGCACGCTCTAAAAGCCCTCCTCGAAAAATCCGACATCATGCTCAACGCACGACTCATCAAAGCACTCCGTCCGAAGACCAGATCGCGAACCAACGGTAGCCGCAAGCGGGAATCGGAAGGCACCAAGCTTCCAGCTAAACGGACAAAGCTACTAGAAATCGAAAGTATGCCAGTCCTAGACGGGAAGGACTCACCCATGGGTGAGACCTCCGAACTCTCGCAAGAGGAGTTCGCGACCCCCACTGAGTTGAACACATCAGTGGACACCGCGACAACGCCGACATCCCCAGGGGTGGTCGACCTCTCCGGACCCCCAAGTCCTTACGAGGAGCTACCTCTTCCTCTCTCTCTCTTTCAAAACCTTCAACCTAGAACCTTCACCTTCGCTTGGGAAACGTTACTGTATATGTGCCCGCATTCTGAGTCAATCTGCCTTTATAGCAATTCTGACCCCGAAAAAAAGGTCTACATAATTTCACGGACTTTTTCCATTTGCGTTTCTTATCGAATAACGTTTAAATATGGGTTTTGTAATATGCAATAGCAGTCATAATAGGGCTTATAAATCCATCAGCCATTGGGATTCTCGGGGGTTTCTATGCTGAATATATCAGCTTGATTGTATATTCGGAGTGTGGTAATCAGAATAGATTGCTGAAATCTGTATAGGCAGCCCTGACTGGGAGTCCCGGTCAGGCCCCTATGACAGACTCCTAGGACCAACACTGGACTGCTGACTGATCTATAGGTTCGTGCTGTGACACACGCTGTGTCACAGGTAGGCTAGACTCCGAAACCGTCCGAGACCGTTCCGGGTATATCTAGCTTAGGGTTTATTTATCTTATGAGTTTATCCACACAGTTCGGGAGTTTCTGATATCTAGTGAACTAGGATATTCCAGTAGGTCGTGGCCCCATCCACGCTTTTATTCCACTTGCTGATTTGGCCATGATTGGCTAAACGGCCGCTTGGAGAGGTGGTGCGCGCATGCGCGTTTGGGTGCGGCTAGGAATTATGGTATGAATTGTTTGCGGTAAGCAACTGTGAGTGGCGGCCATGGGGACCGCGCCTCGTTACGGACTAGTCTTGGCAAAGTTCGGATCCAGTTTTGCACCAGCACTGGCCCTGCTGGTTACTGTTTTCTGGGCTGGTGTTCGCGACACCTTCGACTTCGACAACATCTTCGAGTGCCCCTCGCCGCTCCGCTCTCTCAGCTTCTCTCCGCTGCTGACCATTACCATTTTTCCGCTACCACACCCGACCGCACGGCTGCGTACCACCTCCCCTCTGGCTTTTCAGAGAATGGGTATGTTAACCCGAGCGAAGAAGTCCCTGGACAGGGACAGTGACATCGACGCCTCGCTGAGGCTATTAGACGGAGTTCGGAACAGTCCGACGGTGCGTACGCCAACTGTTCCGAACCCCGCTCCGAATTCAAACGAAGATGCAGACGTGGCGACCAGGAAGTACTTGCAGGAGCAGAGCAAGCTGGTTGACGACGTCTACAAAACGCGGCTGCACCGCCAATGGGCCAAGGGTGTCCGAGAGGATGTCCTTGGTGACAAAAAGCACCATTTTCGCGGTACGGACGACGCTGGCCTCCTCTCCGAGCTGGTGGTGCAGCTGCGTACGGAGTTTCATTCAGCTGGGCTGGAGCTGGCATCTTTTGACCTCGACGACCCTCTGGCTCGTGTGGTGACCAAGGTCAACGGCTTGCTCTACGACGTTCTGGCTCTGGTTGTCGAGAAGCACAGCAACGCCTACGTCTGGCTGACTGGCACCGACGCCTCGTCTGACCGTGATGGACGGCGAGCTCTTGTGGACATCATCAAGGGCTGCGTACCGGTGGCGCTACGTGAGTCGCACCAGGAGGAGCACGCCGCGTTGCGTTATCCCGCAGACACTGACCCGCAGCCCATCTTGGCTCGGGAACAGCGTCTGGTGCGGGATAACAAAGCTACGGACTGGACACCCACCGAGGAGACCAGGAAGCTCTCCCTGTACAACCGGCTGGACCCGGTGTTTTACACCGCGGTCAAGGTGCGGTATCCTCTCGCGGCCGACCTCGCGCATGTCTCCTTGGCATCTCTCCGCTCCCTTGTGGTAGAGATCTATCAGGCTTGGGCGCAGACGGGGACGGGGAAGGCGGTTTCGAGCAAGAGCGGCGTCTCTGCGCAGCTCTCCAGCACGGAGTACGGCGCTCTCCTCAACAAGATCAACGAGCTTCAGGAGTTGCTGCGACAACAGCGCGGGGCGGACGCGCTGCCGGCGCAGCAGCAACGGCAGCAGCCGCAGCGGCAGCAGCGGCAACAGCAGCAGCGCGGTACGCAGCGGGGATTCCGTGTCGGCACGCACCCGCTGCCTGCAGTCGGTTTCGACCGTGACGACCAAAAGGCGAAGCCCTTTTGCGGGAGGTGCAAGAAAGCGGGAAAAGGTGAGCAGTACCACTTCTACCGCGACTGTCCGTTGGGCGGGCGTCAGCATCCCCCGCACTCGGCCGCGGCGTTCTGCATTCCCATCGACGAGGAGGACGCGGAGGGAGTGCGTGCATTGGCCATGTGTGCCCTGTTCCAGCAGGCGGCGGATGATGGGGCCGAGGCTTTTGCCACTGCGGCATCTACGTACGGGCCGCCTGCGGTGCTCTGTGCGGGTGCGGTGGGCGGGATCGACGTGTCCGCCTACGGCTTCACGGTAGAGCCGCAGCAGCCTGCTGACGAGCCCGCAGGTGACGACATTCATCAGCGGCTGGACGATCTCGCCGCGGAGGTCCATGCCGCGGCAAACTGCAAGGTGCACTACACCCACGCATCCTTCCCACCACGGGCGGTTCTCGAGCCGCATGCTTCGGCTCTGGTGTGCGGCCCCGCGGCAGCGGGGAACATGCCGGAGGAGCAGGTTCCGGCAGGTGGTGCGGCGGCATCGGCGTCCGCCGTGCCGGCCCCTGCTATACCTGTCTCGCAGGAGGAGGATGTGAAGCCCGTGCCGCTTCAATCGGCGCGGGTGACTGCCACGACGGACGGTGAGTTCCCTGGGTTCGTTCAGACTGTCAACCACGCCGCCATCGCGCCGGTTGACCTCACCGGCTACGACACCGACGACTACGAGGACTTTGCCGACGGCAGCTTCCGGCTGAAGCCGCGGGGTTCGTCTCCGTCGGCCAATCATGTTTCCGGGCCGCCCGTGGACGAGCAGAGGACCTACGGTTGTGGGAAGCCGCCTTGGGGCTTTCCTGCCACGGTTGGACCATGGGGGATTCCTTTCCTCCTTTCCCTCGTTCTTTGCATCTCGATCATGGGGGTGGCAGCTGTGCCCGATGCTCAGTCGGCTGCGGGATTGCCTTCGCCTGGTGGTGATCTCGATTGGGAGACTCCGTCAATTTTCTCCACGAATGAATTTGTTGAATCCGTGATCCCGGCTCAGGGTTTCTTTGTGGCTGACAATGTGCCACCGCTTGAGCCGCCTGAGCCCCCTGACATCTTTCAGGATCTTGCTCAGGCAGATTTGAGCTTCGACATGGCCTTCTTCTACGGTGTGGCTCTGCATGAGAGAGGTCCTTTCGGGAACCCTCCCTTCGGGTCGGACTTGATTGAGACCACGGCTGGCTACTTTGGTGCTGTCGATTGACTTCTTGTTCACTCTGGATGCACACCAACATGGTGGTGTGCGGAACTCCGGTGACTTCAACAGCTTTTCTGGTTTATGTTTTGCTTTTGACATCTACAAGTTACATTCTGGCTTGCTAGCTCGGTGCTTTTCAGTTGTTTAGCGGGTGCACAATGCCCGTAGGTTTCTGCACCTGTGCTAGCTAGAGGGTTTCCAATTTGTGTTTCAGAATTGCACAGTTGGATTAGCAGTTAGGTCTGTCAACCTGGCTCCTGCCCTAACTTATCTTACATTATCTGACTCTCCTAGACAGTCACCACCCACAGTGCTGGGGTGGTGTGCTGAAATCTGTATAGGCAGCCCTGACTGGGAGTCCCGGTCAGGCCCCTATGACAGACTCCTAGGACCAACACTGGACTGCTGACTGATCTATAGGTTCGTGCTGTGACACACGCTGTGTCACAGGTAGGCTAGACTCCGAAACCGTCCGAGACCGTTCCGGGTATATCTAGCTTAGGGTTTATTTATCTTATGAGTTTATCCACACAGTTCGGGAGTTTCTGATATCTAGTGAACTAGGATATTCCAGTATAGATAAACGGAATACCGAGTCTTCCCGTTATATGTTCGGGGTCTAGGGTTCCGGGACCGGTGACATTCATACACCCTAACTATAGGAATGACAGTCGGGGCGTCACTTCCAGCACACCACCTAGGGTGGTGACTGGCAAACTAGGTGGTCACGGAACTGAAACAAACACCTACTCAGCTTCGGTGGAAATAAGCATCCTACAGGAGAACCTGTCCTTTCTGGCAGGGTAACTCCGAAACTAGCAGCTAGCGAGACATACTGCAGAATATGGATACAGTTAAAACCCTAAATTAAGCCCATCTTGGGGCAACCTGAACCAACAGCATTAAACTCTGGAGGCAGGCTAATCTCAATCTCGGTAACTCTAGCCACTTTGAAAGTGCCCGGGAGAGCCGGTGCCACCGTCACAACGCCCAGGAGAGCTGGTACCACTGTCTGTCAAATCATGCGTAGAGCAAATTGAGAGAATTGAAGATGTGCCGATGTCGCCGCAGGCAGTTGCACCGGGTGCAATCGGTCCGGCCCGGTGTTGAATCGAAGAAGAAAGTGCATCCCCGGTTCCACCGCCCCAGGCGGGTGGCTCGTAGTCTGGCGATGGCGGAGCACCACCCGGTGAGGGCGGCGCAGCAATAATCGGAGCTGCCTCAGGCGGCTGTGGGGGGCCCGGGAGCCACGTCCACCCGTACCCGTACGTAGTACGGTACCAGTTGCCGTACCAGCCTTCCGGCTGCCAGTAGAGATCCGGCGGAATGGCTGTGGGCGTCAGCACACCAGCACCACCGACCTCGTCGCCGATGCGCCCTGTTGCTGAAGATGTTGGCGCGGAGCAATCACGCGAAGGCGCGGCAGTTGCACAAATAACAAACATCAGGCAGACTGCGAGAGACGTGAGGGCAGAGAACCCGAAACCCATCGGCGGCCTGCCGCATCCCAAGGCCTGTCTCGGTGGCGGAAGACACTCGCCATCATCCTCGGAGTCGTCCGTCGTTACGGAGACGGAGTCCACGGGCGCGACGGGGCCCATGTGGTGCATCGCAAGTGTCGGCTCCGGTCCCGCGATGTTCAAGTTGAACGCGAACTTGTCCATGAAGGTCGCGTGTGGCTCGTGCGCGTGTAGCGCGCTGATGGGGTACATCCCCTCGTCGGACACCACCGACTGCGGAGCGGAGGGCGGTGCCGGCGGTGGTGGCACGTCCAGAGCGTCGGCACGGACTTCGTCGTGAATCTTGAAGTTGTGAATGTTCGTAGCACCACCAACCGCGCAAACCCCGAGGCGGGTGTCAGCGGGCTGGCGGTACCCCAGGTACTCGTCGATGGTGTCGGGCACCCGCTCCTCGGCGACAGCGAAGGAGAACGCGGAGGCGGTGTCGTAGAGCTCCGGTTTGCCGTCCGCAATGTAGCAGACGGCGTCGAAGCGGGCGGCGTCGTCGTCGTCCATCGCGTTTTGGAACATCGTGGCGAGCACGTCGTTCTCGCTGTCCGAAATGCTGAAACCGTGTGCCCCAACATGTCCGCGTGGCCCGCCGTTCGGGCAGTCCCGATGCCAATGCTTCTCCGCCGTAGCGGAGCATGCCGGGTGCCGGCATAACGGGACGAACGTACCGGTGGGCTTGTGGAAAGCCACCTTACCCGAAGACTTCCCACGGAAGTTCTGCGGAAAGTTGCCGTGTCGTGCTCGGGAAGGGGCTTCGCTGCGAAGCGGACGCCGTCACCATGTCCACCGCGTCCGATGGCGTTCTTCTTGTCGTTGCGGGGCGTGTAGCCCTTCGTGTCATCGAGACGGTTGTTGAGGGCCTTGATCTCCTTCTTCATGTCGTAGAGCTGGTCGCGGAGCTCGCTGAAGACGGCCTTGTAGTCCCCCTCGTCGTGCTGCCCAGCCAGGGTGAGGGCGGAGAATGTGCGCGTAGCAGGCGGGACGTGCGAATCCGTCCCGTGTTGTGCGTGGCACTCACGGGTCCATTGCTGAATGGTGGCAAGTGACTCCGCCGCACGTTGGTCGTGTAGCAACAGACGGTTTACCACCGGGGCATAGAAGACCGGGTCGAGGGACTTGATGAAGAGGGACTTGACCTCCATGTCGTCGAGGGTGCTCTTCCGTCGAGCGGACCGGAGAGCGGCGTTGAAGGCGGCGATAGCCCGTGACGGGTCGAACTGGTTGATCTTGATGGCCAGAAGGTCCGCGGTGCCCTGGAAGGGTCCGCCGGCATCCAGAAGCATTCTGGCGATCTCCAGCAGCACCCGTTTCCCATCGAACGGGTGTGCCTCCGCCGAAGACTCCATCCAGTCTGCCGCGGGTGACACCGGAGCAACGATGAATTCCAGCGTCGAAAATAGCAGCTTGTTCGCCTCGGCGCGAACGGGCAACGTGGCATCCTCCAGGTCGAACAGAGAAGAAAACGCGGACTCCTCAGTGACGAAAATGTCCCGTAATGCCAGCACCGGGCGAAAACGGAGCTGACGTTCGATTCCGTACCATCAAAACGCCCATGTTTGTCGTCGTACACCTTCTTGATGACTAGCTTGGCGGCGCGCTCGTCGAAGGATTCCTTTGCCAGACGTTTGACCGCGTCGAGGAACAATGCCCCTGCCGACTGGGCAGTTGGTGTAGCCGTAACCGTAGGAGTGGCTGGCGTGGTCGCATGTCGAGCTGCGGCATCGTCGAAAATTGTGACTAGTGAGCGGCGTGCGGCCGCGGTGTGAGATCTCGTAGAAGTACCCATAGCGAAATGACTGCAGAGACAGGGTGAGGCGGAAAAATGCGAGGTGAGGCTAACGGCGTGGGCGACGGCTAGCGAGTTGCGGCGGGTCGTCGAGGATAACCAGGGACGGAAACAGCAAATTGCACGCGGTCGTGTGGGACGAAAGGATTCGATCAATGTCGGACGGTGTACTAGAGACCAGAAACAACAAAATCCAGCCCAACGATACTTCACGGAAAATAAGCTGTCGTCAGCGCTACCCAATCATGTCCAATCAACCGCGCGCCCGCAACCGAGCCATACCGCCCGTACCGAAAACCTCTCTAGCGCGGGTTCCTCACCCCATCTCAAGCGTCGGTGTTTAGCCAATCATGGCCAAAATCGCAGTGTAAAATTAAGCGTGCGTGGTACCAAACCTGCTGAATATATCAGCTTGACTGTATATTCGGTGTGTGGTAATCAGAATAGATAAACGGAATACCGAGTCTTCCCGTTATATGTTCGGGGTCTAGGGTTCCGGGACCGGTGACAGTCATACACCCTAACTATAGGAATGACAGTCGGGGCGTCACTTCCAGCATTCTATATATAACTATAAAGGGCTCGTCAAGGGCTATATTTTGGCTGGCTTACATTTTGCTGGATGTGACACACCGTGTGTCACTTCCTGTTATCTGTACTAGTACTCCGTACAGTACGGGTGTCGCAGGTTTAGGGTTTCCGGCATAAAGCCGAGACTAACTTATGTTTTATCTACACTCTTGCAAACCGAAAGTGAAAGCATTCTGACCGTAACACAATATATAGTCGTAGCTATATATCTCACAGGTTATGGTGCGTTAGGCACCTTCCACTGCTTTTGGTAGCATGATTGGCTAAACGCCTCCGCTTGGCGGGGCGTTGGGGGCCCCATTTGATGGTTGCGCTATGAGGGCTCGCGGTTGAGGCACGCGTCGTTACGGAGTAATTGTGTTTATCGCTGCAGCGTACCCTACGTGATTTTCTGGATGTCCACGGGATTTTCGTTTTGACTGGAATTGATCACTCCTTGTCGCGGACTTCTTGCGCAACGTGTACTTCGACTTCCACATTTCTACAATTGGGATTTCACAGTTACGGGCGTTTTGACTGCTTTTGCCATCACCATTTCCGCGAGTTCCTCCTCTCCACGCCATCGCCACCTTACCCCGACGTGCCCACCTATAGGATTTTTATCATGAGTGTTTCTTCGCACGCTACGCCCCCCATGTGACAACCGGATTCGTCTAGACACAATTTTCTCCCGAGACGTTGGGATGCACTATCGGCCGACACCTGCATCTCCAGCAGCTAATTTGACGGCTCCTGAGCGGACACGTGCCGTGGCCGTTCAGAATTCATCATGGGACGTGGATTTAATCAAGAGGACATCTCGAGACGCTCTTGGCTCCAAGGATGCGGCATTCCGAGGTGACGAATCGGACCGCAATGTACTATGGACATCGTTGGTGACATCTTTACAGTCGGCATTTGAGCTGAAGGACGCCGCCAACGACGCCCTCTTCGACTTGGCGGACGCCACCAAGGAGGTCAACAACGTCTACAACGCCATCCTCTTTACGGCGTTGACATCTTTGACGAAGCCGCACTCACCCGCAAGGCGTTGGGTGGACGCTTCATCTGGACGTGCTTCCCCGCGAGATGGGAAGCGGGCTTTACTTGAGGTCACGAAGAGGCTCCTTCCTCGTATTCTCCGACCCCTTGGGAACTACGAGCGAGGAGTTGTGTGCTATCTACTTCGACTCCAAGCTCGACCCCGACCCGCTGATTCAAGATTTCGACGCCTGCTTGACCGCCATCCGCAACGCAGCCTCTGGTCCGCTCGACGACATGGTGGCCAAGAAGCAACTACTCGCGTCCCTCGACCCCATCATGTACGACAAGGTCACCACGCCGCTACGGCTCGACGTGGACTTGGCCAAGGTCGACCTCGAGGACATCTACGCCCACATCCTCGAGATTTGGGAGAGCGAGAACGGTGTTGGCCGCGCGAAGCAGCCTAAGCCGTCACCTCCGACTTCACCGGCTATGCTTTACTCTGGTGACGTGAACGTGAAGGACCTCATCATGGAGTTCGAGAAGCAATTGGAGGCCGCCACTTCGACTCTCGTGGCGCTCAAGGACTCCGTCACGAAGGGCGACGAGCCCCTTTCGGGCTTTGTGGATTCCTCTCGTCGCCACCCGCGACGTGACGGTAAGCGTGGTGTCTCTTTTCCACCCTCACGTTGGCGGGATGAGCGCAACAGGAGGGATGACGGGAAGTTCCATGGCCGCGACAATCGTGTCGGAGGCTATGGCGGACGAAAGGGCTTCCGCTTCGCCGCGAGCCCACTCAAAACCGACGGGAATTGGAGTCAGAACCACTACAAGAAGAACTCCGCCCACAACATCTCGTTCCACGTGGCCTCCTCCGCCTTCGTCCCTGAGTGCGCGCGTTGTCCTCCTGGACACTTCCACGACACCGCGAATTGCCCCACGGACGACATGGCGTGCGCGGAGTGCGACTTAGTGGTAACTGCCGACGAGAACGACGAGATTGTGTCCGCGTTCCAGACCGCCTTCGACGCCCAGGACGACGCCACCTTCGCTCGACTTTGTGGACAACATGATCAACCCGTTGTTCGTCACGACGAGGAGCCCTTTACCTTCGCCGACGACAACAACATCGGCCTTCGGGCACAGTACGCGGGCTTGATCCCTTCTCCGCCCTCTCTCCTTGCTACCCGCGTGCACGAGGCGCGCACGGCTCTCCGTGAGCTGAAGCAGGTAGCCGGTGGTGTTGAGTCGGCTCCACAACATTTCCCAATGGTTCATTTCGGCACGGCCACGCCCGCCGTGATCGACGAGAGCATCGCGGAGCCCGAGCCGCAAGTGACGATCGACGGCGACGAGACCGCGCTAATCTTCCCGAAGCAGTTCGTCGACAACGAACCCCCCTTCGAGCAATCCTTTATGGACGGCATGTCTGTGAAATTGGGCTTCTTCGAGCCCGAGCCGCAGGTCTCACTTAAATCCTTCAACCCCCTGCCTCCGTACATTTCTTCCACGCATGATTCAGCTAGCGTGGCTGACTCGGAGTGTCAGGGTCATGACCGATGACATATGTGTCATACATGTCATACGTGTCATACCTGTCAGACATGTCATACCATGTCATGTCATGTCGTGTCATATATTATTATGACAGTCGTCAGTACGGTCGACCATGACTGTACATGTCAAGTCGCGTCATATATTATTATGACAGTCGTCAGTACGGTCGACGATGACTGTACATGTCGCCAGATGATAATGTCACATCATCTGTCATTATTCAAGGAAAGACTTGAATGACCCTGTCATCGAGAGTTCGTACGTCGAACTCGAAGATGGCAAAGCAAAGATACATCTTGAATACAAACAAGAACCATCTTGCTTTAAGCATGTGCGGAACACGCATGCACAGTATGAACAAACTAGTCGTTCAACCTACGTCTCGGGTTCACAACCCAATGGCGGTACCATCTAAGATGATGGGAGACGTATGGTACAAAGTGAGGAAGCGTTGTGCTTCAGCAGTTCTTCATTGAGAGACTGCAACTCACAACCCGCTTGACTGTTACACTTGTGTGTGCCGTTCAACAGCACAGTGTTTATTTGATATACTGTATAATATTTGTGGGCTGGCACATCAGCCCTAACATAATGGTATTCTAATTCAGCTCGTCAAGGCACGAACGAGAACTCAATTGTGTGCAGCGCATAGATATCATTAATTTGTGTTGACAGGTTGCGGAGCACATAAGGCGACGCACTCGCATAAATTGAATATTGATATATCTGCTGCAATAGCGAAGATAGCGTGCGAGAAAATTTTCGCGTTCACAGAAGCGCACTCGCAGAAACAGCTGATCGCACATACTACACGATAAGGTGTGCATATGGCATACATCCGCGCAGCAATGAGACGTACTCGCATAAATGGTTCGCAAATGTATACATGTTCGCAGATGCGACGTGGAAGCATAATCATCAGCGGAATCGTTTCCGCGCGGAAAGTCATCAGCGCAGCATCACAATTTTCGTGATTGCACCAAATTGCTTTTTGTACGGCTTCATACATGTTGATGCGCGATACACTAATTTGCAGTTGGCAGCATGCGCGATGGTCGCATATTTTTGCAGAAGTGGATCGCAGCTTACAGCATGCATGCCAATTACATGCGCGCGCTTGTATGAATCACGCTCGAAAATTGTTCAGAATGATATATGACATAGTGGTCATCGACGGAATTTTGATCCGTATACATGTCAGCGCTCGTATAATGCGCTGATGAATGGCGACGACAATACATGCTTTTCATCAGCAGCGCGCCCTTTTGCATAAGTTATTTGCAGCATGCTATGAAAGATTTCAATTTGCGATGATGATGATGTCGAGATGTTGCTAAGATCAACTGCACAAATATTCTTAATCATCAGCATTCATGCTCATCAGAAATATAATAATGTGTGCACAATATGTGTGTGTGGATCAGCACACATACACACACGCACACACATGCACACATGCACACATGCACACATGCACACATGCACACACATCACTTGCGCAGCAATCACCAACATGCAGTACATGCATTATTATACCATGTATACATTTTATGCTGAGTGATTGCAACATTGTGAATTGTGCATGCATTAATAATACAGCTTGATCACGATACCAGCTGTAGTGTATATATATCAGTTTGATCACGTTAGCAACTGGTATACTAGCATCATGCTGTGATACATGAACATTGCATAAGCACATTGCAGTGCATGCTAAACTATATTAGAACCCATACAGTATAAGGTGCCTGTTCAGTAATCTTAACACAGTAATTAGCTCAATAATGTGACCCGGTGGAGTCGAGATACTCCTCGGACAACATATTGTTCTACTGTGGATTACTGAAAGGATACTCACCGGAGCTGTATGTGAAATATACCCAACAACTCATTTTGTAAATGAGATTATTTTGGAATTACAATACTCCTAAGCTTAATATATCATGCTAGATGTATTCAGTGCATGGTATGCTGATAATCCTGCATGATGAACTGTCTGGAAATGTTGTAATGTCCAGAAGTTATCTTACTGTAAAGTGTGTAAAAGTTATCTTACACACACATACACTGATAAAAGTGCTAATCAGTAAGCACTGCATACACACACACTGCATTGTATGTATTAACATTCACTGATTCAAAGTGAATTGATTAACTTAAATATCTACTATGTGTATGATAATGTACATACCATTTTCCAAACACATGTGCGTGGAAAATGTCAGTGATTGCGATAGATAAGGGAGCAGGATAAGACAACATGCTGTAGGGCTGGATGGAGTTATCTCCAGACCCGAAGGCAAGATACTGCACCCATGAAATAGCTGGTAACTGGTGGGTGCAGTCCACTCGTCATTCCACATATCATCGCTGGAGCAATAACAACAACTACGTTGCATATTGACAGTTGATTCAGATCTGATCAGTTCAAATGCATGCAACTCTCAGATCAGTATCTACATGACATCTGATAATAGTTGTTAAGGACGACACACACATACAAATGTGTTGTGTTAAATTGCTGTGATTGTATCAAGCAATGTCCAGATATGTTCTAAATAAGAAATATCATTTTGATAAATCTTAGAGCACAGACCTATGCTCAGAACAGATCATAGATTGACAAATATCACTAAAGTGGATGTTCCTAACTGGATGTTCCCACTTAAGTTGATAACTTATATATCACCAGAATGTACATTTGCTGCTATGGGTTTAAATCAGTAAAACCCAGAAATGCTATCAACCATAGATGTTGATATACAGCACAATTCACTTATTTGCCATGAAATTTATCATGTGCCAAAGTGAAGTTTATTGCAGTGATTCTGTACTTTACATTCCACATACACACTGAGATATGTCACCGAGGCAATATATCAGATAGCCGAAAAAGCTGTAAAATGGGTAAAAATGCTCCACGCATGATTTCAAAATTGAAATTTCGACCCCATTTTATTTTAAATCATGATTATATACCTATTAAGGTATCAGGAAAACATAATGACCATGGTCATATCTCGTGTAACACCCTAGATATTAGGTGTGTAATATATAGGGGTATACATGTTGGCTGTAACAAAATACGTAAAAATCCTCCACGCATGATTTCAAAATGAAAAATGTGTGTGGATTTTTTTTGCTGATCTGATTATTCAGCTATCAACGAATATTCCCTGATTTATACAGCACTTGTAACACCCTGTAACACCCCTAAAATTAAATGTGTGTGTCAGGGGTGTAACGTACCCTCTGAAAACCACCTTACATTCATTTAGGTATTAAATGCAGTTTTGCTTAAAAACCTTTGCAAAAAAATTATACTGCTTATTTTTCACCTATTTTAGGGTTACAGATATCATGTAACACCCTAATCATATTTTTGGGTGAAAGGGCCACTGTAACCAGATATGCCCTAAATGCCACCTATTTATTGGATACACTTTGTGTTTGGCAGATATTATATCATGCTGTTTTCGATACAGACATGATTATATATTGGGCAACAACCCAAGAACTGTTGGGCGACAACCCTAAAACTGTATGAGCTGCTTCCTATAAGGACTGCAAGCTATAAGCTATAAGCTATAAGGTATATAAACAACTGACTGCCTATGTATTCACACTTCCTCAAGGAGGGAAGAAGGTGGATAGGATTCACACATATCCATTTCATATTCCGATCTGGTTATTTCTGATGGATTGCTTTTGATAAAATCATTGCATCCACAAATAACGTTGAAATCTGTACAACGTTAAATCCACCATCACTAATAAAGTGTAAACTCGGATGGGAAACTATATCCCAATGACTATAAGTTGACTCTTGCTCAGCATTTACATTCTCGAGTAAGTTTGGAATGCTGAACTATATACATAACATATAACCTGATACCATGCTTAATTGCATTTTCTGGATCAGAAGATGATAGTTATATAATGTATATATATATATATCCCACCTGATATACTTTGGCACTATAGCTGTATATAAGAGTGGGAAGGACAAGTGCATCGCTGTAAGACTGGTTGATATAGTCCCAGTGCTGAAGGCAGAATTTGGCACCTGAATAACAGCTGATAACTGTTGGTGACCATCATGCAAGACCTTCCAAGCGTAACTCCTTTGTCCTGAGATGCAAGTGAATTGTTCATAATATGTTGACATCACATAAAAGCATTCTGATAAAAACCCTATATATTCACATGAGTTGTCATCACTACAATGACATGGGTTTTTGAATCGTCGAAATGAGTACAACTCCGATGAATTCATTAGTACAGAATAAGCTGTTGGGATTATTCCTCCGGCTGGATTGCAATCATTCACAATCCCTGTACATTCCGGTGACAAAATATTGCACTGGACTGATCACCATATTGGTATAATCTGTGATATATAAGTCACCAGAGAAAGCATTGCAATCAGCACAATGCTGTCTAGACTCACAAAGATGAGTAACATATATTCTCAGATGTAATAAACAGAGGCACAATGTGACCTACGCTAAAATCGCGTATGCTCGGGCACTGTATTGTGACTTGCGCTAAGATCGTGTATGCATGGACACAACATGACTCGTGCCAATGACGTGGACATATATATTTTATGCCACGACATTACATCTGAAATCAATAAATCACTCAGAGAGAAGGTGTTGACATCAGTATAGCACCATTATACATATAGTCATGAGGATTTTAAGGAAGACATAGTCTCTCCGATATTGACAAACATGGTACATATATATATATATATCCATGCTCTCTGATCATATATTGATATCCCACAGCATACGATGATGGTAATAGCAAGCCACTTCGCCGCTGGAGGGTAGTGTTGTATATATACAGCACATGCTTGGGCACTATATGACCCACGCTGATGACGTGGATTCGGGCTGCATCCCAATAACTGCAATGCACCTTAAATTCAATGGGCTGCAATCCGAGAACTGCTATCCAGCTTCATAGAAAGCTTCCACGTCATCACATAGAGGTCGGACCTCTGTTGTATTTGAACGGCGCTTGACAACCGCCTAGCAATACATTTCCTTGAGGGGGAAGATGATAACCTAGAAATACAACTAAAAACCAAATAAATAATAAAAAATAAAGACAAATAATAAAACAAGTAAAGTTGCATCATTGTTTTTGTTTTGGTAAGCCTGACTATATACAGTCAAACCATGCAGAACTCCATGAAAGTTGACACATACATCAGCCATGACATTCATATGAGCTTGATTTTGAAGACCTAGACATTGTATACATCTGGTCTAACATGTATTCAGACTAGAATTGTATATAGACACGGTGCAAGCACTATAGCCTCTGCCACCAATGAAAGGTCAAAGCCACTGAGCTGACCAATGCAGCATAAATGCTAGCTGCCTTGAAGGCTATACAATAAGCATATTGCCCTTATGTCTTGATATGTATCCGTGTATTGGCATCTCTTTGAGGTAATTATGCCTACTGAATGAGCCATACCAACCATCTTGTCTTTATTGATCATTACATATCTGATCATATCGCCATTGAGCAATGCCTATTCTGTGAGATTATATATCACGAGGTATTTCATTAGTGCACATTAAACAATTGTAGTGCAACAAAGATCATCAGCTCTTCATCATACCAAAAGGTTGAGTTGTTGTCAATTGATTTTTCAAACACCATTTCACAGAGGACTATTCATCATGAAAGACAAAGTCTGTGCAGTCATGGCTATTCAGCCTCCGACATAGCTGACATAGCTATTTAGCTTATGACCCAACCGTTGTTAAGCAGCCTCCACGCTATATGGCTGAAAAATGGCAAGCAATCTCTTCGGTCATTCTTGGGCATAGAGCAATCAAGCACAGCCAATCCAGGATGTTTATCCCAAAATTCTACAAGAGTTATTCATGTTTTTCAGTGTCATATGAAAATAGCTAATATACCGCCCTATGATGGGAGTCATCTCCTTCAGCGAGGGGAAGTGGTTATGCTGTAAAGTTGACCAATCTGATCATCATAAAAGTGACAGATTTGAGAAAATCGATTGAAACTTGTATTGAAAATGACTATTCCTTACAATAAGGTATTGCACCTAAGGGAATAAGGGTTTCATCGTCTGAAATAGGAAAAGACTTTTACATTGACTCTAGTTCCTGAATCCAGAATCGCATAGAAAAAATGTTCTATCTTGTGCATATAGAAAGCACATTAGATTCAGATTCTGAGCATACAAATGGACTTGAATGCACTCGGGTTTGTACTAAGTTGCAATTGTCCAAAGTTTTATTCTGACATCACTATTTATTTGTTGAATAACATACAATGGTATAAACCATCCACATATAGATTGACACCATATTTGTAATTTCATAACATTTTGGCACATAAGACAAGCATGCTTCATTGAGGAATAAAGACTCTTTGAAAGCTCATTCGGGAATGTTTAGAAATTTGTTGCCTCATCCATTAGGCCACGAAGTCTTGGAAAACCCGCAATCTGCATACGGTCTCCAAGCACAGTTCATCCTCATTCTGGAAAGTGACAGAAATTTTATAGTCATAAAACAAGTCACAATTCTATCGGATTGAAATGACACATTCATCATTCATACTTCTTTATGATAACAAGTCTCTGAATAGTGTTTGCCCAAAAATAAAATGGGCACCATTGAGATAAGTGATCATGTGCTGAAGAATATACACATATCACTAGGCAATGCCATGTTCTATTCATAATGAAATGACATGTCAGCCATCCATCAACTACAAAAATACAACTCGTAGTAAGTTGTTGTCATTACGGACACTTCTTGATTGACTCTCCATTAGCTTCGATACCAAAGTTAACCTCGGTACCATCATTGATTTCTTTGTTCATCATGACAATCATTTTCCAGAACATTGTCTAAGTTGGGCACACTATAGTGGCCCTGAATTGACAAAGTATGTGGGCTGCAACCCAACGACTGCATTTGACATCATCTGGCATTTGCCACATTCAAAAACGTCAGGCATATTGCCAATATGACGTAGAAAGAATCAATGTTCAGATTGACATTGTTACCTCTAAAGCATTCGATGAGTAATCTCAGTCTGATTCTCTATCAAATCATTTTTTACATAACATAATGATTGAATAACATCCTCCATCACCATTTAATTGGTTTGATACATCTCTTTTTTCGAGGGGGAGGAAGGGTATAGATTCATTCATCCTCATACAGCTGCTACAAATTGATTTTACATCATTGTGATTTTGCTTGGAAGATTAAAAATCTTATCAAAAGTTCCAGCATCTGTGTATAGCAGCCAAAAAGTTGATGACACGGTACATCATGCCGAGTGAAACATCAAATGAAGTCTTATTTGACTTATTGACACATAAAGTTCATTGTGAAGAAATCATAGATGCATATTTCTCCGGCTCTATCATATTATATGAAAGGCACTGACATAGGAGAACGATGGTTTTTCAAATGTGAATAAGCTATATTGTAAGCTTACGACCATCACTTTGACGTCAACAGCCTGAGATGCTGATTGTCGAAATTCAAGAGTTGAAGGATTCGATGAATCAACCTTGATACATGTGTTTTGATTGATGAATTGTTGATCCATGGTTTCTCCCCAAATCTAGAGAAGCTGGCACACAAGTTGTTGCCAATGTCTTAAGGAAAGCATCTGAGCAAAGGATTGCCAGTTGTGCCATCAGGCATCGAATTCCATAACAGCAAAGCCGAGTGAGTAAATCCGCCACTCTAGCTATTTGCCCGTCATTCCTTACAAGAGACAATTCATCAAAGTCATACACCAATGCATAAGTCGCATGCATGGTTGCACAATTGTATCCGAATGTCATTCCATCAAGGTTAAGCATCTTGACAGTAACTCTGGCCAACCAAAAGCCTTCCTGTCTTCGGATATCTTGAGCATTCTCATTTCCAGCTCCATTATGGACTAGGAAGCATCATGACTGTGCCTCGCCAGGACGCTAATCCTCAAAACCGCACACTTGAGGCGAGCCTTATGAGACAGTGACCTTTGGCTTGTGGGGCGTCAACCCCTTATCAAATCCTGAACACTTGTTAACACCTGGATAAATTTATCATGATGCAACTTAAGTGGGATTATAAGTTCCACATAATCATATTGTCTACGTATGCTGAAGGTATAATTGCCGCATATGGTTACAATAGGTCGCAGCTTCTATAACATTGTGGCTTCTAAGTCAAAAGCTGATAGCCGATGACTTTTGCCAATAATTGCCGACCAAATAATAATCAGACCGTGGAAACATGTACCCAAGAGGTTTTCATCCATCGGTCACATATATATCAGGGCTGCATCCCAAGAACTGCAGGGCTGCATCCCAAAGACTGCGATGCACCTTCGGTGCAATGGGCTGCAACCCGAGAACTGCAGGGTTATATCCCTAACATTTTTTACCCTGCATCAAATTGATATGACAGGAGCAGGAATTGATCCTTCCTTGCTAAGGTGTAGTGAGCCTTGTATAAATCATACCCTTACACAGATACGCATATGCGGGTGCCAATATCTGTGAAAAACTGCTAATGCTACCTTTGCCAGCCGTGGTTTGTCATCGGACTCTTGGCCAATCATCCGCAGCTACCGGAGATTGAGGTAGACGGAGTTGTGATCCTAAGTTGTGCTTGACAAACATAACTAAATAAATTTCACATTAGTACGTGGCGAATCCATTCTCACTCATCGCGATAGATGTTCGTCAAAGCGCGCGTACCGGACCGAAAAAGGAGTTTGGCAGACGGGTGAGGATTTAAAGTGGACTTATAAAGACCCTCCGATATCTCGTAAGCAGGGCCTTCTCCGCTGCATTAAAAACAAGCCGTAATTTCGAAATATTCGGAAGGGGCTCTCCATAGTATTTCTGTGAACTTCGGAGGAGTAAGCTCTCTGAAGGGAGGAAGAGGTGGATGCATTATCAAATGCCGAGAATCGTTCGTTAAATCGTCGATCATCGAAGGCGTCGACGGCAAGCGCAAATATCTATCCGTAACGTAAACCTCGGAAGATACCTTGAAACGTCACTCTGAAATACGATACGCAATTCATGGGGGCTACATCCTAAGAACTGTAGGGCTAAATGCCTAAGGTGAGGGACTAAAGTGGACTCAGTTCCCCCCAATAACCTAAAAACACCATGAGGGACGCCTCAAATCGGTGTAAGAAGACTGGTACCAGCAAGAAGCGACAACAACAAAGACATCATAGACATATACAAAGGTATGCCCGTTGTGAGGTCACAACTCTTTTAAGAGGGGAGATCTGTCAGGGTCATGACCGATGACATATGTGTCATACATGTCATACGTGTCATACCTGTCAGACATGTCATACCATGTCATGTCATGTCGTGTCATATATTATTATGACAATCGTCAGTACGGTCGACCATGACTGTACATGTCGAGTCGCGTCATATATTATTATGACAGTCGTCAGTACGGTCGACGATGACTGTACATGTCGCCAGATGATAATGTCACATCATCTGTCATTATTCAAGGAAAGACTTGAATGACCCTGTCATCGAGAGTTCGTACGTCGAACTCGAAGATGGCAAAGCAAAGATACATCTTGAATACACACAAGAACCATCTTGCTTTAAGCATGTGCGGAACACGCATGCACAGTATGAACGAACTAGTCGTTATTACAATACTGGTCGTTCAACCTACGTCTCGGGTTCACAACCCAATGGCGGTACCATCTAAGATGATGGGAGACGTATGGTACAAAGTGAGGAAGCGTTGTGCTTCAGCAGTTCTTCATTGAGAGACTGCAACTCACAACCCGCTTGACTGTTACACTTGTGTGTGCCGTTCAACAGCACAGTGTTTATTTGATATACTGTATAATATTTGTGGGCTGGCACATCAGCCCTAACACGGAGTCTGGCGACGAGGAATTGCATGTGGACACACCGCCGCCCGCTCCACGGGTTGGTGGTGTCCGGGCACCGTCAATTGGCAGTCTCCTCACGGCAGCAGCACTGCCGGCTCTGTTCATGTGTGTGAGCATGGCTTTGCTCGACACCGTCACCGCCTCTGCACTTTGTGGCGTGGAGATTGCTCCACGGGCGGTGGTGTCCGGGCAGTACTTCGATTATCAGAATTGCGCAATGGACTTCTTCCGTGACTCCGCCTTTCTGGACTCTGGACCCGCTGACCCCGACGACAACTTCAATCTGGACTCTGGTTCTCTGGGCTTTGACACTTTTGACTTCTTCAATCTGTACTTTGAGATTGACGACAGCAACTTCAACAGTGAACTCTACTTTGTAGACCGCTTTCAAAGTGGCTAGAGTTGTTTTGTGACTGCTAGTAGCTTGCTAGATCAGTATTGGACCAAGATGCCTGCCTGTGTGCAAAGCTAGCTAGAGATTTGGGACCGCCCTGGCCAAGAGCACAGGCCCCCTCTAGAATTGTTTCCACCGCTTGAGATGGTGTGTTTTCAGACTGCAACAACCCTGCTCCACCCTAACTCTTCCTCCGTAATAGTCCAGGGTGGTGTGCTGGATGTGACACACCGTGTGTCACTTCCTGTTATCTGTACTAGTACTCCGTACAGTACGGCGGGGTGTCACAGGTTTAGGGTTTCCGGCATAAAGCCGAGACTAACTTATGTTTTATCTACACTCTTGCAAACCGAAAGTGAAAGCATTCTGACCGTAACACAATATATAGTCGTAGCTATATATCTCACACATTTTCGATTTGGCCTTTATACGCGATCTTTCTGTATCTTCGCGCTCATTGGCCAAATAAAAAAAGTAAGCCAGCCAAAATATAGCCCTCGACGAGCCCTTTATAGTTATATATAGAAACCCCCGAGAATCCCATTGGATGATGGATTTATAAGCCAACATGTGATCCATCTTAAGTATGGTGGGTCATGGAGAGACAGACTTTCGCCCCCCCCACAAACTGGGGGTGACTGTCTCTTCCTGTGTCACCCCTCGCCCTGTGGTGTCACTTGCATCTTGCCAGCCGACCGATAATAAAACACCCAAGTTATTTTATTATCTCATCTTTTTGACTGCGAAACCCGTGTGAGCCACTGCTCAGCTTTCCTTGCCTGCGTTCATATATATATATTCACTATATATATATTTCACACTTCCTGTCAGGTTATGGGTTACCACTAGCTGGTGGTTTCTCACGTTTTTTTTTAGCTTTCATTCGGATCCCGCGCAACGCGGTATACAGTGACGCAACGTCACTACTCATCAAACCGGCCGGCAGTCACGTACCGTTGCTTCGCGCCTTCCCCCCAAACGTGCTGCAACAGCATCCGCAGTTCTTTATTTGAGCGTAACGCCCAATCTTTGTCTTCGTGCGCAACGCACGCTTACGACCACCATTCTCGACTACGTCGTCCCCATCTATTTCACTTTACGCTCTGGCCAGCAGCACCTCAACAGCAGCAAAATTGGCTTATCGCACGACGTTTTTGACGTCACCACCGTCTTCCTCGTCAAAATCTACCCCAAATTGACTCTTTCATCACTTGGAATTGTCCATTTTACGAAAAGTTGGGTTTCCCCTTGTGAACCCTAATAATTTCCCTTCGCAGAATTATCCAGTCTGCGCTGGAACCATGGCCACTGAGCGCCAACGTGCACGCCTCGCCGCTGTTCGTAATGCCCTGGAATATCTCCGAGAACATCGACGGCATTCTTCACCTGACTATCGTCTGGTGGTGTCTGGTGGTGCTTATGCACCATACACCAACATCGAGTCTAACGCCTCCGCCAATGACAAGACCTTTGGCAGCAACGAGTTCCGTCCGCGGCATTCTCCGCTCTTTCATCCACCTTACGTGTTCATTGACCATTGTCTGGTGGTGTGTGGTGGTGCTGTAGCACCCGACCTGCCGTTTTCCCTCTCTGCTTTCGCACTCGTGTACAGAGGAGGAGCACACCGCATTTTCCGCCTTCGCCCCCATCGGGGTGCCCGCGTCCCCGCACTTGCTCTGGTAATGCCACGCATTGTCACACCGCACCGCGTGGGCGTTGGATGACGACATCCTGGCGGCGCTCGACTGCATCCACCATCGAGTACTCCGCCGCCATCCACCAACGGTTGCTGGGGCTAGAATCACGGCTTGGCCTGTGGGAGTAGGTATCCCCACAGCACATGCATGGGCATAAGCCCCTTGAGCACGCATCTATAGACCAGCGCGGCGAAGCCAAACTAGCTGGGTTGAAAAAGACCTCTTAGGGTCTCCGATGATGCTTGTTTTTTTAGGGCTTTGCCCGTGTAGCCCACCGTGGGATGTTAGACCCGGCTTTGCTGGCTTGCATCGTGGCACCTCACGCCTTCGGGGTGAGGTGGTGTCATGGAGAGACAGACTTTCGCCCCCCCCACAAACTGGGGGTGACTGTCTCTTCCTGTGTCACCCCTCGCCCTGTGGTGTCACTTGCATCTTGCCAGCCGACCGATAATAAAACACCCAAGTTATTTTATTATCTCATCTTTTTGACTGCGAAATCCGTGCGAGCCACTGCACAGCTTTCTTGACCTGCGTACATATATATATATCCACTATATATATATATTTCACACTTCCTGTCAGTGGGAGGCGCCTCGCGAGTGTTCGACTCTTCTCAAGTCGAAAAAGCTCTCACTAGAGAAACGCGACCAGATCGGGGATTCGTCCCCATATTTAATTTCATCGAGGCAGATTGACTGCGGACTCGGTGACATAACTGTAGGGGTTAGCTAGCATGACTCTCGTCTGGCTGAGATGAGACCACGACCACGACCAGAGCTCCGGAAGCGATTTTTTCACTTTTTAAATTTTTTCTGTACTAGACCGGACAAGGGAATTCTTGTGAGTTGTCAGTATCGAGAGACAGCTCGAGGATTCCGTGAACATAAGGGACACTAAGATATCCATGCCCATGTAGATTTAGGTTTACGAAGATATAAGTGTATGCGAAGTTGATGTAATTGCGTGTGGTTAAAATAAGGTCGCTCCCACCTGTATCCTTCTGAGGCGGGACTGGCGACCTGCAACGCACGTTTGGAGCACCGCGGCATGGACGAACTTAAAAGCACTAGACATCTTCTGTCGGGTCTTCTCACTTCAGCAGAAAACAAGTATTGTCTTTAGGAAAGCCTTGAAGTTGAGTGTCCATAACTTGCGAGGTCACGATATGCAATGATGGTTTGAGCCAGCAAAGGTGGCTTGACTTCTGCACTCAACGACTTCAATCCAACGTTTTTGTGTTGCATATGATAGGCAGTAGCTCTGCACTTCGTGGCGAACTTTGGCGCCCTGTAATTGATAAGATCTGCGATTCTCCGTGCTGAAAGCTCACAGGTGCGAGTGTTGCTAAGGTTCCCTAGCGAAGACGCCTTGGGGGCGACATGGACGTTATGCACCCATTATCGCTGCTATATCGTGCACGCGTGAGGTGCTTGGCTGTATGCGTCCTGACTCTTCTTTCCGCTTCAGAAGCAACGGGCAGCGCTTGCAGGTAGCTATTTTCTTTTATGTACGTTTCCACGGAGTTCGTTTGTCCGGACGAACTTTGATCGTTAAGTTATCTTTGGTTTAATACACGGTTCTCGTTGCATCCCAGGAGGCTCACCACGGAAGAACAGGCAGAGAAACTGAAACTCTTCGACGAATGGGCTACGATCGCCCAAGAGAGGCTCGGGAGCCGGGTAGGGCATGTGAATGGCACCGTTAAGTGTTCACCATCCCTACTGGATCGCCGTGTCTTAATGTTGTTGCAGCAGCTGGTGCATAAAGTATCCTGAATGGAACAGCATCTGGTGGACTTATGCACATTCCTTCGATTCCACAAATATCCCTTCCACCTTCACCTAATATGCCCTTTGCAGATCTGTACCTAATTTCGAAATATTTATCCAGGCCATTTCCAGGAAGCGCAAGATATTTGAACACCGAATTCTAGGTGGCTATGTCCTGCTTCACCTTCTTATCTCTGATTCACCAGCTCGTACAGCGCGGTTTCCGCTTTGAGTGACCAGTGACTTAGTGGAGCACGTGGCACGCTCCCAAGCAGCGGCTGATTTGAGCACGTGGCACGCTCCCGAGCAGCGGCTGATTTGAGCACGTGGCACGCTCCCGAGCAGCGGCTGATTTGAGCACGTGGCACGCTCCCGAGCAGCGGCTGATTTGAGCGCGTGGCACGCTCCCGAGCAGCGGCTGATTTGAGCAGTGTATGTTTGTATATCGGGCGTATAGTGCATGTGCGCGAGGCTTCGCTGGCATAACTTGTCAACTTGTCAGTACTGATACGCTCTTGGCACCAATGGCAAGTGCTGCGCGTACCATAACTCTTGATGTGCACTGTGCGTGTTGTTTTTCTAACTTTTCGACAGGTGATTCATCGGCTTGCCTTGACCCTGCCAGTCGCCCTCCACCTGACCCTGCCAGTCGCCCTCCACCTGACCCTGCCAGTCGCCCTCCACAACTACTTGCTCCACCACCAAAGTTAACAAAAAACAGCCATACGCTCCATCCGCCCACACCCCGCGGTGAGCTGTCCACGGAGTGGAGGTGTATTCCGGATGCGACGCACCGAAGATTTGTGCCGGTCCGTGCCCACGCACGGTTCACCCCTAGAACCCACCTGCTCATCGGTCCTTGCCTTGTTTTACTTGGTGCACCGTCCAGCCCGGCCCATGGTCAGCTTCTCATGTTCCTCCCACTTCGCGCTGAGTACTCCGAGTCGTTGTAAAGCCCTCCACATGTGTAGGGCCCGTGAACGGTGGCCTCGCCGCCTTGCTGCTTTGCTACGTGACGCCAGCACACTGCCACTTGCTTTGGGTAGCGTGTAAAATAAATGCCCGAATACTATATTCACGTGCATGGCGCATGCAAAGCCTGCTCCGCCAGACAAGTAGACAAGTACTCCTTTGAGAGGAGTTGCTGATCAAGGCCGGAAAAGTAGCCGGCATCCGTCTGTCAAAAGCGTTACCCGAGAAGTCTCGCCCCGCGCACCAGCAGCCTGACTGAGCTTCAAATAGAGCTCGCAGGCTGATGGGCGGTGCCACAGTCCTAGCCAGCAGTCTCGTGATAGGCTACCTTCCAGCAGTCTCGTGATAGGCTGCCTTCCAGCAGTCTCATGATAGGCTACCTTCCAGCAGTCTCGTGATAGGCTGCCTTCCAGCAGTCTCATGATAGGCTACCTTCCAGCAGTCTCGTGATAGGCTGCCTACCGTCAAGTTGTGGAGAACGCTCCATGAGCTCAGAATCAGAGGGTTGGCACCACAGAGGGCTGAGTGGGCTGGCGCGCTGTGTGGGCAGGACGCTGAGCGCTGGGAGACCACCTGCAGGGCAGACTTTGAGTCGCAGGAACCCTGGGCGTTTCGGGATCCATATGTGGAAGGAGGGGAGTCGCGGCGTGGCCTTGAGGAATGGGCTTCCTTGCTGCCTGGAAAGATCGTTGCCGTGATCGGCGACAGTGTGATGCAGCAGTGGATGGATGCGATAGATTGCGAGTCCAATAGAAATGGTCCCGCCTCATAACCCGAGCCCTCCCTGGCCTTGAGCAGCTGCGCCCCTGTTGCTCTCCACCCCGAGGCCGATCCCTCGTCAGGTGGATGAAATATTTCCCGTGCTGGAGGTGTCCCCCCGGATTGGAGGCGCTGCCGCCGGGAGACGGATAGACATGACCCATTAACCAGACTTGCTTTTCGGCCTATTCACGTTTCGGCCAAATTTTGCCATAGCTTCACGGGGACTGTGAGGGAAGTCTCATTTGCCATCGACACAGCTCCCTGGCTGCCCAGGTGCCTCTGGGCGGTGCGTGCTCCCTTCCGGTCCCACCCTGGCGTCGCATGCCCCCTTGGGGTCCCTGTGGGTGGTGTGTGCCTCCCTTTGGGCCGCTCCGGGCATGCGCATGCCGCATTTGGGTCCCTCCAGGTATTGCATGCACTGGTTGGGTCCCTCCCGGCGGGCGTGCGCCACCTCTTGGTCCCTCCATGAAGTACAGACCCCCTGTGGTTCCCTCCGTGTGGTACATGCCCCCTTTGGGTTCCTCTGGGTGTTACTTCGCACACCATAGATTCGATCTCACACACCACAGACTCGATGCACATACGGGTCAGCGCCCGCCATCGGAGCATCCTTTGCCTCAATGAGGTTTGTCTTGCGCTTACGCACCGTTCTACAAAAATGTAACTCCAGTTTGTGACTGAGCAGAACCTGTGTGTTCAAACACCCGAGTTGTGCCATCCCACGATCCACCTGGTGCCCCGAGCTGCACAGGATGCATATGATCGAATCTATGGTGTGCGTGATCCAATCTATGTTGCGCATGATCCAATCTATGGTGCGCATGATCCAATCAATCGATGGTGTGCATGATCCAATCTATGTTGCGCATGATCCAATCAATAGTGCGCATGATCTATGGTGCGCATGATCCAATCTATGGTGTGCATGATCAATCCAATCGATGGTTTGCATGATCCAATCCAATCGATGGTTTGCATGATCCAATCTATGGTGTGCATGATCCAATATATGGTGCGCATGATCCAATCTATGGTGCGCATGATCCAATCCTATGGTGTGCATCATCAATCTATGGTGTGCATGATCAATCTGCTTAGTGCGCGCCAGTCCAATCTATGATGCGCATGATCCAATCTATAGTGTGCATGATCCAATCCAATCGATGGTGTGCATGATCCAATCTATGGTGCACATGATCCAATCTATGGTGCGCATGATCCAATCTATGGTGTGCGAAATCACATTTAACTCCGAGGCATTGGAATGCTCTTTAAAAGCTATTTCTGTTCGAAGTGTAATAGTCTGCTTTTCTAGATTATTCAGGAGAAACATAGTCCCACCAGACCTTCATACTTTGAACTGCCTCTGAAGTGTACACTTTGACTATCGGGAAACGCGAGATGCGTGTGATTAGAAGGCTGTGATTTGTTTGCGAGTCTAAAATGCGGATGGTATGATTCATTCTTGTTGTAAAGTGATTGTTCAAAAAGGATTAGAGGTTTCGGAGGAACTTCGACCTCGTCAGATAGCTCAAACACTGTCTGCCACCATGGGTTCCTCCCGCCAGTGCCGGCCCAAGGCCCTCCAACCGGTGCCAGCCCTGGGCTTCCTGGGCGATGCTTTTTTGTGAGCAGGCTTTGTTCTTTACTGGTACGCTGTTGTTCCAGCTGCCTTCCCCGGCCTCGCGGCTCACTCCTTGCTGCAGCCTCCCTCGGCCTCTGTCCACACAAGCTGGGAATCACGAGGAATAGGGACCGGAGCCAGAGCTGATCTACTTTCCTGGATTGAGAACACGTGGTGCGGAAACCGTTAGTACGAAGTGACCATCGGGGCGGAGTGTGGGCGCAGGTCTCAAGGGTCACGTGCCACCGTGGATGCAGAAAATACTGCAGGGTTCAGGATCCACGAAGCCAGTCACCCTGAAGAACCCGAATACCAACGACCGGTCCTTGGTTAGTCCCGCATCTAGTTGTGCCAGGGCCGGCTATACCGGTGCTGGTCACCTGATCCGCCGGGTGCAGGGCCTCAGAATGAGACCACAAGCTGCTTCCTCTGCACCTTGTCCTAGCTGTGCTGTTAAGAACCTCTTTGGGTTATCAGTTTACCTTCGACTTCAAAGACTGCATCGTAGTATAAGCTCGCGTTGCATTCTTTGAAGATTAAGCGCGGGGCAACCCTGAAAAGCCCGAGTGTTGCGCCTTCTGGCTCAACTGCAACTGGTGGACTCGGGTGCGGAGCTTAGATGTTGCTTCGTTAATGCACGTAGTGTGCATGCTGAAAGTGCATCGGTTGTAGATTGGGTGCTCCGGGGCGCGGGATGATGTTCAGGATCTTCACCTCTTCTACCGCGGCGACCGGCTGTTCAAACCTGAAGAAATGGCGGTGAGCCTAATCGCTCTGAAACTCGCTCTGAACCTCGCTCTGAAACTTGTCCAGCATGCTGCATTGCGCCCCCGTGTCTCCTACCACACGGTGTGTGGAATGAATCCTCGTCTCCGCAGTCCCACTGTGACCAGTCTGTCACAACTTGAATCATTGCTGATGTATCAGTTACAAGTCGTGCAATATATCAACTGCACGTCAACGAAAGCAATTCTTCTGCACGGGGGTTGCACGGACGATGGAGGTCCTAAGGGACCTGGCAGTAACGCAGAACACGGGTGAGAGGCGTCCAAGGAAGTCGCCAGCCGAGGAGCCGTAGATCTGATTGTGACGGCCTCCTCAAACGGCTCGGATGACAGCTAGGATGGCGCCTTGACCAGGGCATCAGGGCAGGCGGTGCGCCACACAGAGAGCCATTTCATGATGCATGCCTCGCAGTCGCTGAGAGAGGCATCGTGCTGAGTGCACCGACGCCCAATCACAGAGTATTCTCAATTACACCGATATTCTGGTGTTCAACTTTGGCCTGCACTACCATGACATGATAGTCTACAATGAGGAAATGACGAAACTGGCGAAACAGCTGGACGACTGGATCGCCGAGGAGCCTGCAAACCGCTATGTTTTCTTCCGCGAGACCTCGGCGCAGCACTTCCAGGGTGCCCGCATCCGCCCACTTCCCAGCCGAGTCGCCCTAGCCTTTGTATCCATCTCCGTTAACCTCTCCCTTCTGCCTGGGTGCGTGTTTCAAAGGGGTGGGACTGTCCGGGTATGCCTGGATTTGGCACGAGGCCGTGTGTCCATGGCTCCGCGTTCTTCGAAACAAGCTCCCTGTTGAGGATTTAGGTTGTAGTCGGCTTGTAACGCCCTATCACTCTGTACGCTCTTTGCTTGCTTCGGACGCCGGCATGTTTCCTTCAGCTTAACAGCAAGCGAGTAGCAACTGATGACCACGGAGTGTGCTGACCTGCAGGGATGACGGGAAGCGGTGATTATGACTCTAGAGACCAGTTCAGGTATCCCCGCCCTTGCGTGCCCGTGCAGAGGAGGGTCGCGTGAAGCGCGCGGCCCTGCGGTGCGGTGTGGCGGCAGCGGCCCAATGAGGTGAGCGCGAGCGACAGGCTGCAGGTTGCGTGTGACGTTCAGAAACCTTCATCAAGGCCTCAATGCCTGCAGGGGTCTTCCGCGCCACGTGCACGACCTACCGGTCATCCACGCTGATGCCATCTGTGGCGTGCTCAATTGTCACTCCTCACTGCCAGGCGTGCGTCTTTGACCGGCGACCGGCGTGCGGCGCGCAGGAACAAGAGCACGGCATGCGGATGTGTGGAAATTCAGACGCCGGACGCGCAGTCGGCGTGGTGGCAGGATCCGGAGAGCCACAAGGATGGGAACGTGCGGAATAAAGCGGCCCACTCGATTTTCGGAGGCAGGCCGAACACGGGCATCTTCAAGTTCTTTGACGCCACATTTCCGCGTTACAACATGCATCATGAGACGCTTCTCCGCACAGAAAAAATGTGCGCTTCCCCGCGGGCCCGCTCTGCAACCCGAGGTCAGCTGGTACCTCAATCCGCCGCACAGACCTGAAGCAGTGTCCGGTCGCAAGGTGCATCCGGCTAGTGAGATCGGATCTTTGTTGTAAGCATCTCCATCTGCCTAACGCAGGAGAGGGCATGCCCGGTAGCCTAAGGTCCATTATATACTGAGATTATTGCTTCGCACTTGGCCGGTAGTGTGCGTGATCTGGGCTTGGTCCACGGTGTTGGCTGTTTCCTGTCAGGCAAATCTGTGATTGCACGCACATGTGCTACAGCCCATCCTTCTGGACGATGGTGCACCAACAATTCTACGAAGCGGTGAGCGAGACCTTAAAGAAGGGGAGCTCTGGCGGCAGTTCGCGGTGACGGCGCAAGCGCGTGGGAAACAGCCGAGGGCCAACTTCTCAGGGCGGATTCAACACAAAGCAATCAACGTACAACTTTTCCATGTAACCCTTCTTCTTATGAGTGAGAGCCAAGGAGGCACAAGCAAGGGTCCGGTCATAAATGTGGCACACTAGGGGGTGTTTAATATTTTGGCACCGTGCAACTTAGTGTAACGGAATTCAGGCGGAAGCTGTGGGTTCAGCCGTCTTTTATGAAACTGTAAGAATGTTGAATCTCGCAGAGGTAGCTGAAATGTAAGAACGCCGGTGGGGGGGCATGCTGTCTGCTCCGAATGTGGCATCAATATCCAGCGCCGCCAGCTCTGCAACGAGGCATGTGGCACTCGTGCTCACACGGTGCATCCCTTCTTGATGATGACACCGCATCCTTATTTCTCCGGAGTGGTGCTCCAATGCTTTCATGTCGATACGCTGGAGCGCACGCCACGGGAGCTGACGGAGCCTTACTGCTGCCGGCATATGCATTCGGGCACCCGCCTGAAGCCTCTCCCGGTGTCGCAGCATTGTTCCAAGTCGATGCCATCCCACCTCCATACATTGCTGGCCCCCTGGCGGGGCGCACATCATCACCATCGTCAGCGTCATCATGTCAGCGTCATCATGTCAGCGTCGTCATGTCAGGTGACTTGCAGCAAATCAAATACAAATATGAACTACTGCACAGGAAGCAGCAGCGTCATCATGTCAGGTGACTTGCAGCAAATCAAATACTGCACAGGAAGCAGCATTGTCATCATGTCAGGTGACTTGCAGCAAATCAAGCACAAATATGAACTACTGCACAGGAAGCAGCAGCGTCAACGGGATCTACAGCATGACTAGACAGCACAAGGGGTGTCAACGGCATCTACAGCATGGCTAGACAGCACAAGGGGTGTCAGCAGCATCTACAGCATGGCTAGACAGCACAAGGTGTGTCAACGGCATCTACAGCATGGCTAGACAGCACAAGGGGTGTCAACGGCATCTACAGCATGGCTAGACAGCACAAGGTGTCAACGGCATCTTCAGCATGGCTAGAAAGCACAAGGGGGTGTCAACGGCATCTACAGCATGGCTAGAAAGCACAAGGGGTGTCAACGGCATCTACAGCATGGCTAGAAAGCACAAGGGGTGTCAACGGCATCTACAGCATGGCTAGAAAGCACAAGGGGTGTCAACGGCATCGGCGACGTAGGAATGGAATAGTGATATAGCATTGCGAGCACTGCACGAAGTGAGCCTAGCCTCACTGTGTTCTTCCGTCAATGCTGCGAGATGTTCAGCTTTCTCTGGGCGCCTTATTTTCCCGAGCGCGTGCGTCTCTGCACCGTAGCAGCCCCAGCGTGTGACGCACGCAACATCGGAGCCAAGCGCGCAGAGGAAGCCCCTGAGGAAGCCGGGGAGGCCGAGCTGCTGCGAGCCAATCAGACTGGATGGTGGCGCGCGCGTGGCGGATGTGGCGTACAGCGCGCAAGAGCCCTCGGCGCAACGGCGGTCACAGACGCAAGCGGAGGCGCCAGCCCAGGCACCTGGAATTTTCCATTCGGGTCCATCTCTTTCACAAAGCATCCGAAGTCACACCAGCTCTGAGGGTACTCCTCACTGCCGTTGAACCTTTGGGCATGCTCATTCCATCCTGCCTTCCCCCAGTGCATCCGGCCCCGGCACCGGGGGCCTCTCATCGCAGCCAGCACCCGATGGATCCACGTGTTGGGCGTCCCGGTGTTCTCCCCAGCCGAGGAGTGAGAGAAGTAGTCCTCGATGTTCAGATACACGCATGGTTCCCCGTAGCAAGGACTAAGGAAAATGTCTTCCGCCTTGATGAATCGAATCAGCGCTGGGATTGGGATGCCGAGCGCGAGCTGGTCCTCCTCAGGGGCCTCTGGCCCGGGGTAGATGACGGCCACCAAATGGGTGAAGCAGTCACCCGCCTTGCTGAAGGGTATTGCAAGCTCAAATTGGTCATACACGTTGAGGTGCTTGTTCACCGCGTAGTTGAGAAGGTTTTGGCTCGGGTAGGAGTCACGGGCTGGGAAGGTGCCAGGCCGGAATAGCATTCGGTTGAGGGTGCTGTACATCTCGCTGATATTGGGGGCCCCCGTAGTGACCAAGAATCCATCCTCGAAGGTGATGTCGATGATTTCGGAGACATCGGAGTTTGAGCATACAATGGCATCGAGCGAGCCATGTGAGCCATCCCTGGAACTTGCAGGGGGCGAGTGGTGGCGGCTGCTCCTCGGCGAGGAATGTTTCTGAGGGTGCCTGTGGGGTCCTCCCTGTGGTTTTGGCTTAATCTTTTGGCCGGCTGACAGGCTGCGGCACCTGCCACCAGAGTTGCGTGTGACCACACTCGGCTGGACTTGGTAGTCAAAGGTGCCATTGGCTATCGCGGTCATATTGGTGTCATCCTCGAGGGGCTCAAAGTCCATCTGCATGAAGTCGTTTGCAGCGACGTGCCAGAAATATTGCCGCGACTCGTAGGCATCCTGAAGGGCGTCCGGGATCCCCGAAGCCGAGCAGCTCTCGGCCACACATGCGACATATTTCTCCTGCAGCTCGCGCATCTGAGCCGCAAAGTCGGCTGCTGTCTCGTGGGAGACTGTCCGCTTTACAAGGAAGTTTGGACTGATTGCAAAGGTCACGTCAATTATGACACCCAGCCGCCCCACCATTGCTAGCATCGCTTTCATCAGTGCAGGGTGTGTCCTGATAGTCGGTGAGATGATGGTGCCATTGGCTAGCGCAATTGTCATTCCCACCACCTGTGTGCCCGTCACCGTGTGCAAGCACGAGATGTGAGTCATAAGTGTGCATGCGGCTGTTGCATTCCTGGGCCTGCCTAATAGAATTGAGAACCAGTCATTTACAGCTAGCACCGCTGCAGATGATGTCCGCACTTGTGAAACATGTCTCTGTGGGACAAAATGTGTGCTCAAGCTGGCGAAAGTGAAATTGATATAGGCAAATATAAACCTCTGCTACTGCAGAAAAATGACTGGGTCTCGCATGCGGCATCCCATACACTTCACCCGCCGTCGTTTCATTGCATTATGATGGAAACACCGTTGTGATCTTAGAATAATGACTGTGCCACGATGTGCGTTGACCAGCCGCTCACAGTGGGCATTTGCAAACATTGTGCTTATGGACATTATTCCAATCATCATTTTACAGTATGGCAGCACAATATGTGACAGCACAAATCGCCAGACGAAATGTAAATGTCGTATTCATAACCAACCCTTGTTACCACCAACGGGCTTACTGCATGAGGCACCCGATATGATGTATATGTGGACCGTAGCGCTTCTCCCGGCATGCAAGACAGCATTATAACAATGTCTGGAATTGATTATACACAGTACATTAAATTCGTGAGTTTGCTACCATATCAGTAGCTATATTGTATCACTGTCTGTCGGTGCGGCTTATATGCATAATGAGCTGATGAATATAATGCACATACCTCACATCTCTAAAAGAATGTGCATGGCATGGCCTGCATGTGCACTGCATGCGCCTTCCTATGGACGGTAGAGTGTAACACCCTAGGGTGACACCATACACACACACACACACACATATTGCAGGCACACCATCATAGTTTGTACAGAGCACATCGGACAATTGTAATTCATGGTCACCTGCTTGTTAATTCAGTCAAATATACATTTTTCGAGACTAGAATATTATTTAGGTAGTCGATGACCTCCTGTGCGCTACACCCTTTGCGCTGTCGGTTTATAATTAGGGGAAATCGATAAAGTTTTTGTCTAAACGCACAGTTTGATAAAGGTTGTATTCGATATATTCATAGTCAACCATGTGCCTTCACTACAAATCACTTATTGAGTGCGTACCAAACACAAATGCATCCAATATAGCAGCCTATCCTCTCATATATTTCTTCATTGGTGAAATGATGAAGGCAGGTGATAAAAGGGAGTTCAGAAAGTAAAATATTGTCAATCAGTTTTGATGTCGCAACATGATGATGATCATCAACTGTGCTAGATACACACAATCGATGGCATCACAGAAATATAACTAAAGTAGTAGGCCACAATCGCTTCGCGCAAGCACATTTGAATCCAAAATGTAGATCAATGGTGGCCCGTCAGTGGACTAGGTTTGAATCTCCACCAGCGAGCAGTGGACGAGAAATAATGCTCAGATCTGAATGACGCGAAATAATCCTTCTTACACCACAATTCATCTATGCAACCACAATCAGAATTCTGATGAATTTGTGTGGCATACCTGACTGGACAGAGAACCAAACTTCAAGCTGGATCCATGCGTGGCAGTTGCGACAGCGCCAGCCACAGTTTGATGCGTAAACCACGGAAACGCTGTGATCACCGAGACATCCCATCACCAAATCATCTGGAACGTGGATGAGAGAAGCACGAGCAGGCGCATGACAGGTCCATGCGAACGAATAAGTTCCCACGCGCACTCAGACCACACGGACGCGCGAGTGATTTACTCATAGTAGCGAAGCTATATAACTCGTCAAAATATACGTGATCTTGGGTTGCGCAACTTGAACGGAATTCGTTCACGAATGGAGAGCTTAGTATGCGAACAAACAACATCACACTAGCGAAACTTGCTATCGTAGTAATGTGCATACAAGGAGAACATCGATATTTGCGGCAATCGTGATCCGGACTGTGCAAGCGGGATTGCTACAGTGAATACGGCATTGTCGGCTAACACTACTCTTGCAGCTGCATCATCGTCGATTTCGCGCGCAGTCAAAATAGCATTGCACACACGCAGATGCGATTATCGATCGATCATTTTATGGATGTTACGTCGTATCGTGTTATATTGCGCACCTTTTAAGGTATACCCACTGTTGATTGATCCTGCGTACATGAGGTAGTCCAGCAATTGACGGACCGTGACGCCTGCGCTTACTTTGACGGTTTTTGCGTTTTCATCAATGCTTATCATTAGGGGCCGCATATTTTGCATCATGATGTTTATGGCGGTCGAATTGATCCCGGAGCAAAACTGTTCACCCCACCATGAGTGTCCAACACCGGACGCTTTGACCCGCGGAAACGCCTTAATTAATGCAGCGACGTCTTCTGGGGTGGTTGGGCGCCCGATATTGACGGATGAATCGCATGCGTAGATACCTTGGAAATTGCTTAGACTGTCCGGGGCGGCAGATTCTACGCGCAGTGCGTATTCGTTTAGCACAAATATGACAAATAGCGACGATGCAACCCTGCCGAAATGTGTAGAATAGGGCGACAACAAGCGAAACGTGTCGGTATCCGCGCAAACCATCATTGCTTATGCAAAAAATTGCGAACCACTAGCCTGCTGTTCGACCTTACGTAGTTCGCTAAATTGTGGTTGCGCCACCTGAGGAGTATATGTCGCGCAGACAATGCGTTATATGTTGTCGTCTGGCACAATGCATGGTTGCGTCATCACCCGAATAAGAGCATATGTCGCGAATCAGAATATACGATATATATTATATGTTATGAAACATGTTGTCTGATGCTAAGCGATACGCGCGACGGTATTGCAGCGAGCGGGTCGTGGTATGCTTGGGTATAGTTACACTGCGTGCACCGGACGATGTGTTAAACCTGTAATACTATATGTGTTATTGTAGTAGATCGGCAATAGACAATTCGCCACGTGCGTACGTCTACGTGACCACACAGTTCCTAAGCTCAGATTGAATATGTATTTCCTTAGAAAATAGGGCCATATTATTTGTACCGGACATGTACCGGGCATGTACCAGACATCCTGCTGGTACAGGACGCCTACTTTTCTATAGCAGGCATCCTGTTGGTACAGCGACTACTTTTATAGGGGGTACGTGAACGTACAGGTGGGGAAAAAATAAATCCCCCCCTGAGTATCCATCATCCGCATCATCATCATGTGAAGAGTGAGAGACCCGCGACAAATAGAGGCGGCCAAGGGGGGGGGGGGGGGGGGGGCTGGGTACCTCCGGGGCTCCGCCCCAACAGACCCCCCTTCATTTTTCTCCTGAAGGACCTGAATTACATTGATACTGCCGTGAAGTCATACGTTGTCATTTATGCATGAACGTATGTAATGTATACGGGGCTCCGCCCCCAGACTTCCATTATTCACTGATGACCTGGCTAGCGACTGGGGAAACTTTCACTTTGCCACGAATCGTGGTCATACCTTGTCATCTATGGATGACCTTTTATTATATTTAATTTTATTTATACTGTCGCCGTCGTGTCGTGTCGTCGCCGTGTCGTGTCGTGTCGTGTCGTGTCGTCGTAGTCGTGCGTCGTGCCGTGTCGTATGCGATGACATCGAGTCGTGGTAACGCTACAAATTTCATCAGGTCGTGTCGCGCCTCTACTGTCGTGTAGTTAGCGTATGGTCGTGGCCAGCCTACGATTCTGGCTTCATTTTTTCGCACTGTTGGTAACAACGGAAAGCAAGACACAAGACAGAGCCACTGAATTCGAACCGTTCACACATTTCTCGTGATTTGAAAGAGTCTAGAAGACGTGGAAAACCGAGACAGAAATCGTGATATAAAGCAAATGGTACGTAAGGTCACAAGCATCCCGCCTACTTTTTCTCGCAATCGTTATGTGAATTGACAACAGATTACGCTGTTAAGAGCCATCAATTTTTTGGAATCCGTTCACATTTGAAGAATGAAGACGTAAAAAACTGAGACAGAAATCGTATCAGACGTACAGTGTCACAGTGTCTGGCTTCATTTTTTCGCGTGTTAAGAGCCACTGAATTTTCGGAATCCGTTCACACATTTCTCAGATTTGAAGAATGAAGACGTAAAAAAAACTGAGACAGAAATCGTATACAGCGTACAGTGTCACAGTGTCTGGCTTCATTTTTTCGAGTGTTAAGAGCCACTGAATTATATTTCCCGATTTTTCAAAAGAGGGGGATCTTCGATTCCATCTCCGATTTTTTCCCCAATATTCCCGAATAATTATATTTCGACCCCCTTTACCAGGTCCAGCAGCACACGCTCTCCATCTCGTGCAGACGCGGAATAATCCGTGGCCACGAAGTAAATGCTCGCAGCCGTCCCGATGAACGTGACCTCGAAGAGCGTGTCGTAGACGAGCGTGTTGGTGCATGCACGCGAGCACCTCCTTGGTGACGTCGTCGAAGTCTGTCAGGGATATGACCGATGACATATGGGTCATACATGTCATACCTGTCATACAGTGTCATGTCATGTCATGTCATGTCATGTCATGTCATGTCATGCCATGTCATGCCATGTCATGTCATGTCATGTCATGCCATGTCATGTCATGCCATGTCATGTCATGTCATGTCATGTCATGTCATGTCATGTCATGTCATGCCATGTGTCATAATGACATACAGTCGTCAAGTATTTTCAGTACGGTCGACTATGACATGTACAGTCATAATGTCTGTCATCCACCTAAGGTGAGTGACATTTGTCATCGAGAGGCCAAGTATATGGCATCGAGATGGCGATGCAAGACAAGTTCTTGAAGAATCGAAGTGTCCTGATAAGACGCGTCTTGTCAGGGTCATGACCGATGACATATGTGTCATACATGTCATACGTGTCATATCTGTCAGACATGTCATACCATGTCATGTCATATATTATTATGACAGTCGACAGTATGGTCGATCATGACTGTACATGTCGAGTCGCGTCATATATTAATATGACAGTCGTCAGTACGGTCGACGATGACTGTACATGTCGCCAGATGATAATGTCATATCATCAGGCATCCCTGTCATCGAGAGTTCGTATGTCGAACTCGAAGATGGCAAAGCAAAGATACATCTTGAATATAAACAAGAACCATCTTGGCTTTCAGCATGCGCGGAACTCGCATGCGCAGCATGAACGAACTAGTCGTTATTACCATGCTGGTCGTTCAACCTACGTCTCGGGTTCACAACCCAATGGCGGTACCATCTAAGATGATGGGAGACGTATGGTACAAAAGTGAGGAAGCGTTGTGCTTCAGCAGATCTTCTTACAGAGACTGCACTCACAAACCCGCTCATCCGTACACTTGCATTGCTGTCCAACTTTGCAGTGTTTATTTGTATACTGATAATATATTCACGGCGCCTGTTTATCTCGCCGTATCACGTCTTCGCTTCAAGCATGCACTGAACAGCATGCGAGCATCAATGGCTATATCGACCAGCCGATGCGGGAAGTTCACCTAGTGATCTCGGGTTCACAACCCGATGCTGGTAACGCATGAGATGCGTGAGAGCATTAGAGATATGAGGAGCATTGGGCTCAAGCAAGCACTTCTGGTCAACAGACTGCTGCACTCATAACCCACCAGACTATTGCGATTTGCTGTTACCGTTCAATAACAGCAGCATCACACATATTGTTCGCATAGAACCGTGACATTGGTATCCTCCGCTCAGGCGAAGAACGAGAACAAGTGTGCAGCAGACTAGACACACACTGAACGGCATGAGATCGGCCAACAAAAGCCACACACACACACACACACATATATATATATTGATTTGTATGCAGTGCGACTGAGTTTGCACATACCGTCGAATATCTGCACATACGCGACAGCTTTTGCTTCAATACATCGTCAGCGATCAGCGGAGTTGTGCATAAAATCATCGGCGCGACATAATCGCATTCAGCAGCATTCCAGCAAAGGATATACTGCGACGAGGTGTGCGCACGATGTACGATTCGTACATAAATATCGTACATGTATGCTGTCAATAATCGCAGGTTATGGTACGATGTGCGAGAATTAAGCGCGTACATGAAAAATGAGCGTCAGTGCACATAATCTCATCAACAGCGCCAGCGATGCACATAATCTCATCAACAGCGTCAGAGATGCACATAATCTCATCAACTGCGACAGCGATCTTCGCAATTCGTACCGCGCGACACGTACAGTATACATAATGATGTGCGATGTCATAATTCGTACCGTGCGACGCATGCATCAGTATGTAGATTGACGTGCGACGTCCACAATTCGTATCACGCGACATATACAGTGTGTAAAATCGCGATGTTCGTAAATCGCACCAAATGGGCGCATACAGCGACAGATCGACGCATGCTAAAATAAGGCCCAACTATACACACACATGCTGTGCAGAGATCGTGTGTGCGACATCATCATCGTTATACACACACACATGCTGTACAGAGATCGTGTGTGCGACATCATCATCGTTATACACATAAATGCTGTGATAGTATGCGAGTGACAGCCTGTTAAATAACAACATGATGTATGTGATTGTGAGTGAATGACAAAAATCACTTATCACATATCACTTATCACTAATCACATATCACTTATCACAGATCACATATCACAGATAACTATCACATAGCATACTGTGATTGTGTGCACGAGTTATACTGTGATAATAATCAGCTTGATCACATCAAGGTATGGCTTACGCGAGGTCGACTTTACACAAAACTTCCGATTTTCTAGATCGTGAGATAAATGCGATTGAAGTGTGCTCTTAAGTATGGTTAAGTATGGGAGGTAACCGAGCGGTATCCGCCATAACTTTTCAATGCCTGGGTCAATTGTATACCCAGAGCGCGCAATATGTTTAGATTGGTTTAAGCGACATGTTTATCGAATAAAAATATTTTCCGAAGTTTTGTGTAAAGTCGACCTCGCGTAAGCCATACCTTGACATGTATAAATCCAGTATACATGCACACACGTATAAATACATGCATACATGCATACATGCATAAATACAAGCCTGATCACGATAACGGTTGTGCTTGGTATACATACATCCATGCATTATTGCTTGGCATGCACGTATACAGCCTGATCACGATAGCGGCTGTGCATTACTGTTATACATGTCTATGATTTACTGTGGCATATTGCAATTCACATGTGTAACATGCTAGATCTTGCAAGTCCAATGCTATATTTAAAACCCAAATAGTGTAAGATGCCAGCCTCGATTGTTAAAACAGGAATTAGCACAGTTGTTCCATGACGTAGGATTTGGGATTGGACATATGTTCTCCTGTTAATCAGAGGTTGGATATTCATCGGAGCTACTTGTGAAAATTCACCATTTAACTCATCATCCATCATGATGAGATGTACAGGATTCAAGGCCCGGTATCGATAGTTCGATAACTCCGATTAATCGATTAATCGGAGTTATCGTCGTCGTTCGATATGTTTAAACGACTTATCGTAAATATCGTTATCGTTCGATAAGTTCGCAAAACTGTCGTTGTCGTTCGACAGGTTCGCAAAATTGTCGTTGTCGCTCGACAGGTTCACAAAACTGTCGTCGTCGCTCGACAGATTCACCGGAATTGTCGTCGTCACTCGATAGGTTCGACGCGATTTTGTTATTTGATTAATCGACACCTCATGTGAATGGCAGTAATCGATAAGTACGATAACCACTTTGACGGATCAACGTGATCTTGAGCTATCACGATAGGTACCATTCTAAACCACATCGATCCAACCAATTAACAACCGTTATTCATCGATTCCAAGATGATTCCAAAACTTCATATTATTGGTGCAGACTTCGGAATAGCAAAGTAGGGGCGAGCGAGGAATTCGTATAAAAAATATAATCTGTGAGCATTTTAATCCCATTCATCGCTAATCTACGTACCGACTGTTTCGAAATTCGTTGAGTAAAGATGCCTCGTGGTAAAGGTGCCAAGCGCAGAAAGACGAGTGACGCCGACGTGGTTCTGCTCGCGCAGGGTCAAGGCCCTGTGAAACGAACTCAGAAAAACCCTTACGACCTCACGGGCAGCGACGACACTGTCTTTTCCGTCCGTGAGATAAAAGCGGAAGCAGTAAGGAAAGGTAAACCTGTGTGGCTCATAGGTTGGGAGGGTTTCACTGATAACGAGGACACATGGGAGCCCATCGAGAATCTCGCCGAACACGAACAGGAGATAGCAGCTTTCCGCAAGGACAAGGAAGAACGATCCCGGGTTGATGCGCAGAATAATAGGGCCAACAAAAAACGGAAGACCCCTTCAGAACAACAAAGTGCTTCAGGTGCATCTGGAAGTGCGTGTGTTACACATTTCGCCCGTTGTGCTTCTTCGTTCGTTCGTTCTTCGTTGTGTTTTCTTGCGTTTGAACTTCGCTGTCTTCGGCCCACGTTCTCACTGCATTCCGGTCTTTCGTTGTGTATATAAATTCACAGATGAAGATGCCAGCACACTGGACGAGAACTGGGTGGAGGGCAAGGGGGGGAAACGCAAAGCAGCGTGTTGGGCGTTCTACAAAGTTCGCCCGTGTCCTGAGCAGCCCGAGAAGGTCCTCGCGCTGTGCTGCAAAGTATGTGGACCGGATTCTTCGCCTACGTGGAGTGGGAACACTTCCGACCTACGCTCTCATCTTGCGCACATACACAAGGACTTGTATTGCAAGATGGTCGAGGCTGAGTCTGCCGACTCTGCAACTACTGAGGAGACTCGGGGCGTCAACGCCGCCAAAGTTGGGACCATAGAGGCGATGTTGCCACCTATTTCCGACGAAAAACGTGACGAGTTGCATAAGAAGGTGCCTCCCCCCTCCCCTCTCCCCCCCACCTCCTTCCTTCACTCTCTATAGATTTTCTTATGTCGGTATTTTCTCATGACCTCTGCGTGGCAGTGAATATGATTGAAAATTGAAAATGGACTTGCGACTCTCAAATACTATGGCATTGTGTCGCATATGCTTGAATGTAGGTTGACCACCTGAGTCGAGTGATACGCTTGGTTGGTGGCTCCCCGCCTCTGACCGTGCTTGGGCGAAGAGCCCTTTTTCATTGACTATGACTGACTATGATTTTATCATAGTCAACATAGCGAAGACATTATGTTGGTATTCGCTCCTAGAATATTCATTTCGGTATTGATGTTTGTTTGTGTATGCAGTTTGCCCTCTGGATCGTTCGGAATAAAAGGCCTCTCAGCATCGGAGAATCTGACCGCGAGCTTCGTGATATCTTCGAGTTCATCTTCCATGGTAGCTATGTCCCTCCCACCTACAAGTTGGTCACGCAGTACATTTTTTTGGAGTTGTCCGTTGATGAGGGGAAGAACAAGGCGAAGTTCTATCTTGCGGCACTTTTGGGGGAGGGTATCATGCCCTCCATCGCTGGTGATTTGTGGTCCGAAGGTGGCATTGCCATCTTCGGAATCCTGGTGTATTGGATCGACAAGGGCATGGTGCTTCACGAGAAGTTGCTTTCCGCGGTACCTTTTAGCGAAGTTCGTCACACGGGCTTGGAAATCGAGCGTTCCACGAAGGAAAGCTTAGCAGACATGGGGGTTGGTGAGTACACCCTGGATCAGCTTGGCAGTGCTGATAGCGGTGAAACTTCCATCACAGTGGACACTGTGAAGGACTTTGTTCACTCTACCACATCGGATAGTGCTTCCAACATGATTTCGGGTTGGGGGTGCTTCGACGGACATGAGTGCAACTGTCACCTGCTTGCCCTCTGCGTCCTTGTGTTTTTGACATCGGACGGTGTGAAGGAGGCGTTCACGAAGCTGCGTGGTATGACCACGCACTTCAACCATTCAGTGATCGGCCGAAAGCTACTGCATGATTGCCAAGACAAGTACGGACTTTCACGAACTTCCCCACCTCAAGATAACGCCACACGCAGTGGGTGGAAGGGAGCGCGTAATCAGGCCAAGTGGTTCGTAGAGAATCAGGTGTGCACCCATCACAACTCCGGGATTTTGTGTGCCTTGTATTTTTGTTGTGTGCCTTGTATACATATATATAGATATACTGATGATTGAGACGAATAATTGTATGTGTTGCTAGAAGAGTGTTTTGATAGTGTGCGTGTCTTACATAGGAAGCGGTTCAGCTTTACGATGTGGAGCACCCCAAAAGGGCGGCGACATCGGTGGATAATCCGGACGGAAGTCGTTACCGCGACCATAAGATGGACCTGTATGAATGGGACATAGTCAAAGAGTCCTTGTACATATTGGACCTGACTACCAAGGCAGTGGACCTTTTGCAGACCACTTCTTCGCCAACTTCGGGTTTTGTTTTGCCGGTGGTGGGGGGTTTGATCCACAAGCTCAAGGCCGAGAGCAAAGTGAAGTACAATAAGGTAGTCAGGAAAATCGAGAACATAAGTGTGCAAGAGGCAAGACAAAACCTGCTTGAGGCCATTGAACAAAGGTGCGCACTCCGATAAATTGTCGTTTTTGTAGCTATTCACGCGGTGCATAAACCTGGTGTTGGGCAGAACGGCAGATATCTTTGTGTGATTAAATTTGGTGTTGCAATGTGATGGGTGCCAGGTTCTTCAAGGATCTCCTAGCTTGCAAGCTGGAAGATTTTGCTGTCTCCACCTTCCTCGATCCGCGGTACAAAAACTTGGAGATCAAAATGTTGAAGGGCTGGCAGTCAGGTACTTTGACCAGATCTCACATCATTCACTTGGCACGCTCTGCGTACGAGGCTGACTGGATGCCTAAAGAGTCTGACACCCCTCTTGCGGTCCCTTCGCCAGCCCTTGAGCATATTGAGCAGAAGAGCAACCTAGTTAGATTTTTAGAAGATAGTGATGACGATGAGGACAATCTTGTTTCATCAGCATCCGCCGCGCCTTCCACTGAAGTTGAAGATGAATTCAAGAAGTACTTGAGCCTTCCTGCTTGTGATGGGAACTTAGATATCTTGGAGTGGTGGCGAGGGAACTCCACTGAGCTGCCGAACATGGCGCGCATGGCGAGGCAGTTCCTTGCGGCACCTGTTAGCACTGCAGGCGTGGAGAGAACATTTAGCGCCTGCGGGCAGATGCACTCAGATCTGCGTAAGTCAGTGAAGGAAGGGACTCTTCAGCATTCTCTTATGGCATCCATCAACACTAAGTAAGTGATATTATGTATGTGTATGCTTGTTGTGCCTGCCACCTATTTTTGTGTCTGTCAATTGCATTAGCAGTTATTGTGCTCTTGGGTCTTGGCAGTGTGGTATCGAACTATCGATAGTTATCACGATATTTAGGAGGCAAATCTGTTATTCATATCGCTCGATTAGTTCGTTTCGCTTGTCATTATCGATCGATAGGTTCACAAAACTATCGTCATCGTCCGATAAGTTCACAAAATTGTCGTTGTCGTTCGATAAGTTCACAAAATTGTCGGTGTCGTCCGATAAGTTAGAAAAGTTATCGTTGTCGTTCGATGATAAAAACAGAGTTATTCATTGTTATTTGATAAGTTTAAAAAATCGCGATACCGACCCTTGACAGGATTACAATATATCAAATATATTGATATACATCATGCTTGGTATATGCTGTCTATTGGTATACAGACACACCTGCATGATTAACGTATATCAATTTACTTCAGTGTACTCAATCAGTAAGTACATACACAATATACAGTGCACATATAGTTTACACAATATATAGTATACACAGTAACTATATATAATAGTACTCATCACAGTACTTACACTAATATTTATGTCAGTACATGTTCTAGATATATTGACATTACACTAAATCAGCAAGTGTACATGATCAATGTAAGTGACAATATATCTCATGTATAATGCATAGATACCATTCCACAAACACATGTGCGTGTGGAATGTCAGAGATGGCGATAGATATGGGAGCAGGATAAGACAACATGCTGTACGCTAGCACCCCACCTGTGGTGCCCCCTTCTACTTCCAGCAACACCGACGCTGCTGTCGCGTTGCGGAAGCACCTGGTCGACCAACATGCCACGGTTGACGCGGTGTACAAGGGGCGCTTGCATCGGGCTTGGGCCAAGGGTATCCGCGAGGTTATCCTTGGTTCCAAGAAACATCATTATCGTGGTACTGACGACACCGACCGCCTCTCCGAGTTGGTGGTGCAGCTTCGGACCGAGTTTGAGTCCGCTGGGCTGGACCTGGCCCCCTTTGACCTCGACGACCCCACCTCTCTGGTTATCGAGAAGGTTAATGGACTCCTCTATGACGTCTTGGCCCTCGTCGTGGAGCGGAACTCTGTGGCTGACACCTGGCTTCGGGGTACGGACTCTTCGGCTGACCGTGATGGACGTCGGGCTCTCATCGACATCATCAAGGGGAGCGTACCGGCAGCCCTACGCGAGAGCCACCAGCAGGAGCACGCGGCTCTTCGTTATCCCGCGGGCGTTGACCCGCAGCCGATCTTGGCTCGTGAGCAACGTCTGGTGCGGGATAACCGCGCTCCTGACTGGCGGCCCACCGACGAGACCCGCAAGCTCTCACTGTACAACCGCCTCGACCCGATCTTCTACGCGGCGGTGAAGGTGCGGTACCCGCTTGCGGGTGACCTCGGCGGGGTCACTCTCCGCTCGCTTCAGGCCCTCGTCGTGGCCATCTTCCAGGCATGGGCACAGTCGGACGAGGGGGCGGCAGCACGTGAGAAGCAGGTGCTGGGAATGGACGGTAAGCCCTCCGCTCTGTTCACGTCGTCGCAGTACACGGTACTCCTCGAGGAGATTGCGGCCTTGAAGGCCTTGGTGCGAGGTGGCCGTGCGGGCGGGGGACAGCAGCCGCAGCCGCAGCATCGGGGGAAGCAGCATCCGAGGGGGTTTCGCGTGGGTGCAGGCAACCCCCCCGCGGTCGGCTTCGACCGCGACAGCATGAAGGCGAAGCCGCTGTGCCACCGCTGCCGCAAGGCCGGTAAAGGTGAGGTGTATCACCCGTACCGCGACTGCCCGCTTGGCGGTCGCCAACACTCGCCAGCCACGGCCGCGGCTTTCTACATTCCCATTGAGCAGGAGGACGCGGAGGGCCTGCACGCACTGGCACTCGTGCAGGTCTTCCAGGACGCGGCAGACATTGGACCGGAGGCCTTCTCGCATGCGGCGTTGGCGTATGGTCCGCCCGCGGTGCTCTCCACGGACGGCGTCGGTGGGATCGACGTGGCGGCCTACGGTTTCTCCGTGCCGCCTCCGCCTTCTGGCGGGACCGACGACGAGGACATCTTGCGGCGGCTTGATGCCCTCACCTCTGAGGTTCAGGCCGCCCAAGACAAGGTGCATTTTACCCACGCATCTTTCATTCCTGGGAGCGGAGCGGAGGTGCATGCATCGGCTCTTGTGTGTGGCCCTGCCGCTGCGGTGGGGATCACACCGGAGGGGCAGGTTCCGGCAGGTGGTGCGGCGGCATCGGCGTCCGCCGTGCCGGCCCCTGCTATGCCTGTTTCGCAGGTGGAGGATGTGGAGCCCGCGCCAACTCAATCGGCGCGGGTGACCACCACGGAGGCGACATGCGGTGAGTTCGGAGGCTTCGTGCAGACGGTTAATCACGCCGCCGTCCACCCGACTGACCTGACAGGCTATGACACCGACGACTACGAGGATTTCGCCGACGGTACTTTCGCGGTGAAGCCGCGAGCTCCGGCCAGTACTATCGGATGCGGTGTGCCGCCTTTCGGCTTTGGCACGCCGGCAATCGGCGCTCTCGCGGTGCTTTCTCTCCTGTGCATTTCTTTTGCAGGTGTGGCTGTTTTGGCTTCCACGGCTTCTGCTGTGTCAGCTTCTGCATCGGCTACGGAGGTGCCTTCGCCTGGTGGTAATCTCGATTGGGAGACTCCGTCATTTTACTTTACGAATGATTTTGTTGAATCGGTGATGCCGGCTCAGGGTCTCTTGTTGACTGACGATGTGCCACAGCTTCAGCCGCCCGAGCCTCCTGACAGACTGAGCTTTCTAGCATTTCAGGATTTAGCTCAAGCGGATTTGGGCTTCGGCATGGCATTTTATTACGGTACGGCATTACATGAGAGCGGACCTCTGGATGTGGAGCACTACTACGGTGCTGGCTTCTTTACTTCCTATTATGGGATGGACTTCCGTGAGGCCACCGCTGACTACTTTGGTACTGTCGATTGACTTCTTGCTCACTCTGGAGGCACACCAACATGGTGGTGTGCAGAACTCCTGTAGCCTCAAGGACTTCTTCAATCTGGTTTATGTTTTACTTTGACTACTTTATATTCTTCAAACTGACTTGCTAGCACGGTTCCTTTCACTTGTTTGGCGGTGCCTTAATTGCCCGTATGTTTCTGCTCACGTGCTACCTAGAGGTTTCCAATTTGTGTATCAGAATAGCACAGTTGGATTGGCAGTTAGACTTGTCACCTAGCTTCTGCCCTGACACTAACATCATACATTTTCTGACTCTCCTAGTCAGTCACCACCCACAGTGCTGGGGTGGTGTGTTGAAATCTGTATAGGCAGCCCTGACTGGGAGTCCCGGTCAGGCCCCTATGACAGATCCCTAGGACCAACACTGGACTGCTGACTGATCTGCGAGGTTCGTACTGTGACACACGCGGTGTCACAGGTAGGCTAGACTCCGAGACCGTCCGAGACCGTTCCGGGTATATCTAGCTTAGGGTTTATTTATCTTATACAGTTTATCCACACGAGTACGGGACTTTCTGATATCTAGTGTACTTGGATATTCCGGTAAGCCCTTTAATATCATACTAGCCGGATTAATCGCCGCATATGCGCATGCCATGGTGTAGTATCGTCGAAATTCAATATTTCCATCATTATCAGGGTCTGAAAATCGTATTCTATGTTGGACATACCCCTAGGACTCGGGATATATTCACTCAGTGATAAGTTTTCTCAGAATGTATTAAAGCTGATAAGTTAACCCGATATAACGGGCATAAACAGTTAGGGTTCGGGTTCGGGTGACAGTCATACACACTACTACAGGAAGAGTCACAAAGCAAGCGGTGTGACTGTTCCAGCACACCACCTAGTGTGGTGACTGGCTAGCCGAAGGTGAAACCTGTGAACAAACACCATCTAGAGCGGTGGAAATTTGAGTTCTAAGGGAAGGCCTGTCCTTTCTGGCAGGGCGGTTCCCAGTCAAGAGTTGTAAATCTGAAACCGGTCCGTGATCGGACCCCTCTGCACATACAGCTACGGTCAATCTCACTGTGCAGGAGCGGCATGATTAACTTGCTAGCCACTAGTTGACGGTGGCACTGCCGTGCCAGTCCGCAGCACAGTCATGGTGCCGTGAATTGAAGTTGCCGATGCCGTGTTTGAATCATTCGTGGAGCCAGAAAAGGAATCTGAATTTTGTCGATCGTCGTGCACAGCCGCATGGTCTCCAGAGCTCTGCTCCTCGTCATCGGACGAGTACGGCGGTGGCGGGTAAGGTGGTGACTGTGGAACATAATCAGGGTCGGGATTATACAGCCATGGCGGCCGCGGGACATTGCGGAGAGTGTGGAACCCCTGTCGCAGCTCCCGATACCGCGTCTGCCGATGCGGCGGAATAGCAGCCGGCGCCGCAAAAGTGAATGCAGGCTCGTTGTTGGTTGTCTCAGCAGCACCACCGACCTCCAGGCCGGTGTGGTCCGGTGCACATGCCTCGCCAGGGGCGGCAGCTGTGAGTGGCGCCGCGGTGGCGCATACACAAAAGAACGCACAAAGCATTACCGCAATCGCCGAAGAGCGGGCAAACCCCCAAGGCGGTGCACCGCATCCCTGACGAGATGCTGTAGGGCGCGGGACCGCACCCTCACCGTCAATAGAGTCACACCCAGCTGCAGAGTCATCCACGTCGCCGTCGCAAGAGTCGGTCTCCGACTCGGCGTGCATGTACCGCATCGCGAAGTCCTTGCCTTCAGCCGTGATTGAGAGTCCCCCCATCCGTGCGATCTTGTCCGCAAAGCAGAGGTCGGGCTCGTGCGCGTGCATGGGGTCCACCGGCATCATGTCACCGGCGTCGGACGCCTCCGACTCGTCCGGGTAAACATGCTCGACTGCCGCCGGCGGTGGAGCCGGCGGTGGGTCCTCCCGGACGTGCGTGCAAGCCGAGATCCCGCTCCCGACACCACCGACCGTGAAGCCGCCCATGTGGGTGGCAGGCTGGCAGTAGGGCAGGAATTCCTGCAACGCACCGTCTTCCTGCTCCGGCTCGATCCCGAAGGAACATGCCGAAACGCCGTCGAGCATCTCCGGCTTGCCCCCTGCCAGAAGGCAAAGCGCATCGAACCGCGCGCCGTCGTGCTCGTCCATGGCCTCCTGAAACTGCTCCGCCAGCAAGTCGTTCTCGATGTCACCGAGGGAGAAGCTGTGGAAGCTTCCCCCAGCTCCATGCTTGCCGCCGTTCGGGCAGTCACGGTGCCAGTGCCGCGACTCGTCTTTCTTGCACGTCGAGTTTTGGCAGAACGGGATGAAGTCACCGCTCCCTTTGTGGAAAGCAACGCGCTTCCTCACCTGCGACTGCGGCCAGTTCCCCCCCGTCGGGAGGTCACCTGCCGCAAAACGAACACCGGAGCCGCCTCCCCCGTTGCCGATCTTGTTCTTGTCCGCCCGCGGGGTAAAACCCCGCCCGTTGACCTTGTCCGTGAGGACCTTCAGCTGCCGCTTCACGTCGAGGACGATGGCCGTGAGGTCGGACAGCTGCGAGGTGTCGCCGTCAGTGGCCACGGCTGCCGCGGACAGGGTGAACGAGGCGGTGTGCGTACCGGCTGCAACGTGTCGGGCGTAGCACTCGAGGACCCATTGCTGAATGGTGAGGAGGTCCACGGCCGCCCGCTGTTGGTGTGTGAAGAGCCGCGACACCACCGGCGCGTAGAATTCAGGATCCAGCGCCGCGAGGAACAGCTCCTTCACCTCGTCATCGTCGAAAGTGTTGCGCCTCTTGGCAGACCGTAAGGCCGCGTTGAAGTCCGTGATGGACTCGGACGGGTCGGTGTGGGCCTTCAAGCGGACGCCAAGGAGGTCCGATGTCCCCTGAAAGGGTGCACCGGAGTCCAGCAGACGCCGTGCGAGCTCCAGAAGGGCTCGCTTGCCGTCCAGCGGGTACACCGTCGCAGAGGCCTCGAGCCAGTCACCCGCTGGAGAGGCGGGACACACGAAACACACTATTCGATGAAAATGATATTCTCATGTGAAAATGATA